>JAQMCX010000017.1:5338146-5364036 GCA_029814765.1 Acanthurus leucopareius | reverse complement strand
ACACACACACACACACACACACACACACACACACACACACACACACACACACACACACACACACACACACAGACACTGTTCCTGTGCTTTGGCGTCTAATGTCCTAATGCCCCGGAAAACAAACAGCTGGAGTGCAGTGACAGAACTGCTGTCTCTGCTCAGACAGATTAGTCATGACTGAGTCTCTCTCTCTCACACACGTAAAAGTGCACCGTAACCGTTGATCAGTGGGTGTGAATAAAACAAGAATCGCATTCGACTTTCCACAGCAGGGCTTTTGATTTCAGTGCCTGCCTGTGGTCAGACATTGTGTCTGTGCACCAATGAGCGCCTGCATCCCCTTTCTGTGTGCATGTGTGTGCATGTGTGTTGGGGGGCAGTCAATGTTAGATATTTCTATATAGTTCGTAAAGAGAGGATGGAGGGGAGGCGGTGGGCACAAACAAATGGACAGAGCGGTAAACGAGAGGAAACTTTACCCATGGGTCAGCCTCCAAGGGAAGATATATTGCCCATGGGTCAGTGGAGAGAAAGGACGGGCAAAATCCATATTGGTCCGTCTGCCTTGCCCCCTTAATATAGTGATAAAATATTCAAATCCAGCCATTACTTCACATTAGGCTACTCTGTAGAGATGCCAGGGAGAAAACCACAGAATGTATAGATGCTGGTTCACACACAGTTTTGGTGCATTGATAGTTACATTAAAATGTCTTCCTCCCATTAGAGGCATAGCCCTCATCCGGACTCATGTCTGACATTTAAGGTGTGTTCACATGTAGAGCCTGTACATGTATGTGTGTGCGAACATGTGTATTTGAACATGTCAGCATACACATGTTCCACATAAAAGGAATGATCAGAGGGCTCTTTTTTTTCCCCTTACCATATCCCTGAACGAGACATCAGAGTGATAGGGGCGCTAAGTGTGTTGGTTAGTGGTCCAGGTTTGGATAAAAGAGATGCAGCAGATATGCTTCACTTACTCAAGAGTTAATTCTCACTTCCCACCTGCATACACACACACTCACACACTCACACCCACACACACACACAAAGCTGTCTTTCATTCTTTCTCTTTCTTTTTTTTCCTATTTAGTGAGTTTAAAAGTGATGACTATATGGTCTGGTAGCTGCGTCTGGGTGTTTTCTTCTGACTAAGTGCTGTGTCAGTTGTACTAAATGGGTGTGCGTGTGGGTGTTTGTGAGAGGGGCAGATCTACTCACAATTTCTTGTCTTTTAAGCGAGGTTAGCAAAGATCAATTTGCTTCACCACATCAGTTCATAGAAATATCACATATAACAAGTCAGCTTATTATTTTTTAGACTTTCTGTTCAGGGAAAAACAGCATTCCTCAAACAATTCTTTTAACCACTATCGCTATTGATGACGCGGCAGCAGGTGCAGCTTGGGTAACTGTCTGGCCAGTGTCTTTCAAGGTCTGCTACTATTCAAAAAATATTTTTGTTTTTGGAAGCTGAAAACATGGTGACAGTGTCTCTTTGCCCCCTTATATAATTTCATCCTGTGTGAGTGTTTGTGAGTCATAATGGAGGATATTGAAGGTTTTCAGAGTCCCAGTGAATTTTACGACAATTACAATCTGGACAGGCAAAGAGAAGGTTTTTTGTCAAACTGCCGGTCTCCATTTAGAAATTTGGAAGACGGAGAGGTTTTCTAACAGGACTCTTGTTTTTGGTATAGCTATTTTTGTACAACTCTGGAAATACTACGTACCATTTTGTGCTATTTTTCTGGTTGTTTAAGTGGCAAATTGGCAAGTCCTTGATTTCTCTCTTACCAGTCCTCCTCCTGTTGCTGTTTCAGGGCACAGAGTGAAGATGGAAGACCCTCAGAAGATGCAGTTCACGGAAAGGCTGTCAGAGATTGAGCGCTATCAGCGAAGTATGCGAATAGGCCCAGGAAACAATCCACCCCGCCCCATTCACCAAACCCACCTCGGCACCACACAAGGTGAGGACCACTGACACATACGACCACATGCAAACAACACCCTCATAAGTAAAATCCCCACAGCACTGCTAAAATCAGCTCACATTAACCTCCATGACTTGGAAATACATGACTCCTTTTATAAAACAAACATTCAGTTTTATTTGGCCAGAGGGTAAGTAATCCATAATACAAATCTGTTATACATTAGTTTAGGACATACTGTTCACCCAGCATTAAACTAAGCCAAGAACACTTCATGTGCGTTTCCTCCACTGGGGGGGCTTTCCAGCTCTGTTCCACTGATCTGGGAGCTGTTATATGTGTTGGCCATCCAAAGGGGAAGTCGTGTCAGTTCTGTCCCCGGATGCCCTGCGTTGGTGGGTCCGGGCCCCACAACGCGCAGGCTTGGGTCTGTGGCCAGGTGGCACGGCGGGTGCTGCCAACCAAGCTTGGCCTGGGTGCTGAAGCTTGGCCTCCGCACACCGCACACTACAGCCTCAGGAATGTAACAGCCGCCCGCTACCTTGGCAAACGCGTCACTCTCAGACTGGTCGAATGTGCGGGGGTGGGGGGAGGTGTGGGGATGGAGGGGGGGTGAGACTCAGACTGAGGTGGTGGGATGAAGAGGAGGGGGTTCTGTCATACATATGTGTTCGGTGTGTGTGTGTGTGTGCTGTGGACAGCTGCGTGGGTGATGGTTGGAGTGAAGATGAGTGTTCAGTCTCCCTAATATGACAGAGTCTCTTTAACAGGATGTCATGTCTGGAAGCATGCATACTATACACACACACAAACACAAACACACACACACACACATATAGTATCCCTTCCTCTCCCACCAACTCTCCAGTTCTCATGCTAGCTAATGAATCTCATTACCTTTGTATCAGCATGTTGCTGTGTACAGGAGGGCTTGTTTGGGAGCTCTGGGCTGTGTGTGGGTGGAACACTATCAGTGTGTATCACAGCCATGCACCGGTGTTTGGCCTTGTGCTTAGCTTAGCCAGCGCTGAGTCACCAGTATGGTGTATCTAACAGCTGACTGCCGAGAATATGGGGGATTTTACCCAGCTCCCCCATGTCCTAAGTTTTTGTTGATATTGATTTTGTTCCCTTGCACGGCCTGTACCGAGGAGAAAACATGTCAGCCATTTTAAAAACACCACCAACCGGTTGTGCTGAAAATAAACACTGCGGAGCTTCAACACAATACAGCCCACTGTGATGATAATTTTCTGATGGTTTAGATTTTGGCATGAGCTCTGTAGTTGTCTGCCAATGAAAAGCCCCCTGCAGCTAAGCTTATACTAGGAGCTTTAAGTTTCTGAGGGCTGACTTGTATGGGGGGGGGTTGAGGGTGGGGGTTGGGGTGGGGGCGGGGGCGGAGGGCCTCCGGTCGGCAGGGAGAGGTGCACAGACTTGGTCCAGACAGCAGACGAAGAGCAGCTCTTTGCTCTGCTCTCGTCTGCCTCGCACAGGATTAGGGCAGGAATTAGAGCGCCAGAGGCTTGTCAGGCTTCAAAGGGGTTGCGATGTTGCAACACACACACATATACAGTACATACACTACGAGCAGACACAACACATTAACATCAGTTGGAACTGTCAGAGACGGCGAAGGCCTTGAGCTTCACGTTACAGCTGGCAGTGACTGTAGGCCGTCTAAAAGAAGTTTGTGTGAGCGAGACAGACGAGGGGAAGGGCTGTAAAAACCACACACCTTAATCTGTGGTATTACCATCATGACGGCATACCGCAGGGCAAGAGTGGTAAAATAATTAAATAACAGAGCAGAGGCCTTTCTCCCTCCCACTTTGTCTATCTGTTGGAGTGTCTGAGCAGCAGACTGGAAATGTATGTCACGGCACACATCACACAGAGTGCTCCCGTATGTGTAGGAATCATGCACAGACAACAACACTACAGTAATACAAGCGAAGCTCAAACAGAAATAGACTTGTTGTAATAAATCCCATTCAGAGACACAAGGAGGTGTTTACATATCAACAGCACGCACGTCTTCTGTTTTTGGCAGTGCTGCCAGACACTGTTGTATTTTGCAGATACTTTAAATCCCGGGGCCTGTTTGTTTGAGAATTGCCGGGTGATAGATCGCCCATCAACACGTTATAATTAAATGGATTCCCGTCTCGATGTTACAAAAGATGTTTTCCATTTATCCAGGGCTGGATGCTTGCATTTACCCCTTGAAGACGACAAAATAAGAAAATACAGTGTCATCTCCTCCGAAAGCCTCCTTGCTTCATTTTGTTGTCTGAGCTGTGAAATACTGTCTCGCTTTTCTTGTCAACAGGACGTGTCTCTAGACATCTGCTCAATGCTACCCTGGGTTCTTAAATCACACACACACACACACACTGACGATTGCACCATAGGCACATCGAAAATACAAAACACACACACACACACACACACAACTCTGTGCTAGTGTTGCAAGTTGTCTGTTAGTGCCCCAGACAGACAGGGTAATTAAGAGCTCATTACAGTGCATGCAGTGACAGGATTCCTGCACGCTGGCAGACGCTGCATTCGCTGGTTGTTTTTGTTCTTCTGTGGCCACAGGTAAGCCTGCTAGACATGTGGAATGATTCTCAGCCTGGGCGGAGGGAGTGTGTGTGTGTGTGTGTGTGTGTGTATGTGTGTGGTTGAAAATGCGTGGTTGAACTAGTACAGTCGGGCAAATCTGACACTCAGACAATCAAGTACTAAATTGTTATTCTGGTTTTCAAAACCTCAAGTGAGGTACATGTGTATACTATATGTGTCTGTGGGTGGCAGTTTTTTTTTTCTACCCTGTATGAATGTTGTAACAGAATGTTGTTCATCCTTTTACATCTAACCGTGACACTGCATTTATGCTAGACACACAGTTCCTTCCACTTTTAAGAAAAGCAAACAGATAATAGAAGATTTGTTTTTTCTCACAGTGCAAAGTGGAAAACAGATTCCAGTTTTACCTTGTTCCATTTTAAATGCCGACAAAACTCAACAAGCCCCTGGCACGGCCTCTAACAGACAGCCGAGACGAAAGCGGCTCTTTTAACTTAAATGTGTTTTAACAGTAAGAGAGGGGGAAAAAAAGAAATACAGCAGCAATTTAATCATTCGAAAAAAAAGTCCTGGCACTTTTGAGGTGGTATCATTTAACATGTTATTTGTTCCAACACCTGTGTGTTCCTCTCTGAAGATGAATATCAGATACTAGCATAACGTTCCGCCATCAAGTCAAGTGCTCAATGCTTTGATGAGGGCCCAAAAGTGTGTGTGTTCACAAGTGTGTGTGGCTGTCTGTCTGTATTTCTGATCCATGTGGTGGGGATGTTATTAAAAAAGTCAGAAGGATCTTGCAGACATAATATATTACACATTTTTGTAAATGTAGCATCAGCATTCAGCCTGCAAATTCTGATTTAAAAAAGAAAACTTTTTCTATTAAAGACACTTGCACAAATGTTGGTACTTCCGCCTTCCTCCTGCACAACTGGCATACATCTGCTGCAGCTGTGCTTTAGCCCTCTTGCTCAGTATGTTTAGGCTGTGGCCTCTGGACTGGACTTAACTCGAGAAAGTCCTGTTTGATGGAGGACCAGCCCATTGCAGCCTTGCCCCTCCCGCCTCTTCCACAGTGACCACACTGTTTACTCCACATAAACAAGCTGGCCAGCCCCCCCAGGTTCGAGGAGGCACTCTGCTACTGCCCCGGCCAAAAGGCTCACACTAATTCACACATCCAGAATGACATGATCAGCCAATTAGAAGCAAGAGTGAGACAGGAAATTAGCACCGTCAGGTAGCTGTGGTGTGGACTTTTGAGTATAGCCGTCACACAAGTTGGGTTTCATGCTGATTTCTGCCAAACCTTAGCAGGAAGCTGGCCCTCCGAGGCCAATACAACCAGAACTAGCAGAAATCTGGACCAGTCCTTTAGACACTCTGTTTTACTTATGCACTCCACTATTTACATAATATGCCAATAGCTGCCAAGAAGTTTATTTGTTATGGTGCCTGAAAGCTTCACTTGTGGTTACTCTCTTTTTGTGACCCTGAGATGAATAATTCAAACTGAAAATGTTTTTGTTCTTCAACAAAAAGAAAAGAATCTTTTGAAGCAACCTCCTTGGTGCAAAAAGAGAAATAAAAAGAGAAGTGAGAGCAAGTTCTTTTTTTTTTTTTTCTTACCGGACTTAACTGTTTGTGTAAGTTATAATTTCACATCAGAGTCAGGCTGAGTTTTACATTTCAGCAATTACAGAAACTACATGTGTGCCATGAACAGTCTCTATTGAGTCTGGGGAGAGGGCACGGGTGGGAGGACGACGAACTCTAAAAGAGAACATAGGATTTTTCAGCCCATGTGTTTGTTTTTGCTCATGTTATAAGTGAGGGCTCAAAAGACATATCAAATGTCCCACATAGCTGAGCCAAGGCCGTGTTCCTCCCCTCTCTAACACGCTCTCTTTCTCTCTCCTTCCCTCGCTGGCGTCTTTCTTTCTCTCTTGCTTGCTCTCTCACATTCTGTCCCCGTCGCGACGCCTAAGGCCTAAGCGAAACAGGAAGCCAGCACAAGGACCGGCATTCACTGTGTCTCAATGACACGCTTCATTACGGCAGGCGCATTACATGTCTCAGAGGCGTTGCTGGATCCGGAGTCACGAGGATGGATGCCATTTTGGCTCAAACATCTTCTCAGCCACCCCTTTCATCTACACATGCACTTCAAAAAGAGTTCATGTGTTTATTTGTGTCCTCCCCAAAACTGCACTGGCACCACCCCAAAGCTCCTTATTAGTGACGCAGTCGCAGCTTCTTCCCATTTCAGCCCCTGCCTTCCCCGCTCCTCAGCTCCGCCCAGGGGTCGGTCCTCTTATTAACAGGGGTAATCTGTGCCTCTGCTATTGACGTTGTCGACTGGCCAATCAAAATATTTGAAGGAAATGTTTATTTTCTTGAGCGAATCGCACCAGCTGCTTGGAAGCCTTTCTGAATAAGGCCATTTATGCGTAAGAATTTGCCATTGTGAGGCATAGTGCAGGACCTCTCGGTGACTGAGTGCTGATTTGGGCCTTTGCAAAGGAAGTGGAGGAGCTCCAGGGGAAGCACAGATCTTACACATGCTGAGCCCAGTGTGGCTATAGGTGAACAGCCCTGCGCCGCCCCCTCTCTCTGCTTCTGGCATCCTTCTACATCCTAATTGCCACTACAGGAGGTTAGGAGTTTACTATATTGCGGTATCTCAACAGCAGAGGCCGGAGTCATAGTGATACCACATGGCTGACTGCTGCCGTTAAATGAAAAGCACTATGAGAAAAATGTATCATATAATATGCGAGTTTTTGTCTTTTTGATGAAAAACATTAAGTATATTTCAGGGGGAAAAAAAAGTGAAAAATATGCAGAACTGTTCAGAGGCATGAAGACTAGAATTATATGCAACGAATGTCCGCAGAGCTCCGTGCAACTTGTCTTGTAACAGCTGCACCATCTCAGACCAAGAGCAAACAGCCCCTGTTTGTGCCACCCCAGCTGCGGTGTGAACACTGAGTGTGAAGCAGGGTCCCACGCGTTGGGCCAGTAGGTCCTCGACCGTCCTTCGCTTCTTGACAGCTTGGCTGGACAGCCTAGCAAGTGTCCTGCACTTCACAGGTCTCCGCTGCTCCTCCAGTGTCTCGCCTGAAAGACCCAAAAATATCTCCCATGCACCCATCAAGCATGTTTTTCCAAGCCTTGTCTCACTGTGGTGAGAAAACCCACCCCTCCTCTTCCCAGTCTTCACTGCTCAGTCAGCAGAGGCCAACCTGTGACACGAAGACACGTCTCCAAACCGCCAGATGTCAAGACAGTTTTGACGAGTCTGTCATGAAAGTTTTTTTGGGATCATACCTAAGATTTCTTTAGCAAAAGCAGCGACTTCCTCACCCTGTGCACAAACACATTTCTCTACGTTACACAAAATATTAAAATTCTCCTTTTCTAATATGCAGATACCAGTGTTAACCTGTTATTCATATTCTGTGTTATAACAGCCCTGTGGCAGGATCAAATGGAGACCCCCGCTCTGAAGACATGCAAGGTGGAGGAGGACCTAAGATCATGGCCAGGTGAGACATTACATTGCCTTTCTTCCAAACTATTTTACCACACCAGAGACTCCTGTGTTACTACACTGTTGGCTACTATTTCAACTATCCTCTTCTCTTTTCTTTCTTTTTCACTTTTCCCTCACATTAAGCCCACTTTTCTGAATCTGACCCCCAAAAATTGATGTGAATTTCAGTAAATTGTGTCTAGATGCATATGAGTTTATGTGGGCTAATGAGAAAATTGTCAAGATTGTTTGTTTGGGTTTGTTGCCGAGACATGATCATAATGTGCGGCCCAATCAACAATCAGCATGGGGGATGAGGTCACTCCTCAGCAATGGCCTAAATTACTAATTACTAGTGTGCTGAAACTAGTATGAGCAAAGAGGCTTGGAAAATATAGAGGAGATAATTGAGGCACTTTGGACTGCCAAAGAGAGCTCACACCTTTCAAATGGCACATCTTTAGGAGCATCTCATAACACACTGAAAATTTCCAAACAAATTTAATTTAATTTAATTAGTAGACACTCTGACCGACTTTCAAATTGAAACAAACAATACTGAGAGGAGAAGCGGGAAAGGCGGGCATAACACAGGGTGTGCCCTTTCGCTGTGACAATTTTGGAGTCTGGTTCGTTTTGCCCGTAGGGCCCTACTACACCCCAGAACATTCCTAAAACGCCACCACCCTGCCTGCCTTCTTCTTCCTTCTTCCCTCCCACTCCCTCTTTCTTTCATTTGTTTCTCAGTGATTTGGATCTTTGCTGCTGTCTAACAGCCCCCTCAGTCTCCTATCCATTCCCTACCCAGAAACCACCCCACCACACCAGACGTGCTGAGTCATCCACTCACACTGTGATGAGGACACACAGTCAGACAAACACACACACAGAAAGAATAAAAAGACTTTTCTCTTTTTTCAAATGCCTGAAGCAGAGTATTGAGACTGGGGAATTACATATTTAAATTTGTTACTGCTTGGACGAGGTGTTTTTTTTGCCAGCGATTTCCTGCAGAGCAAGACAATCATGATGGTGTAGAAAATGTGGTTGACGATGACGGTTAGAAAAGCATATGTTTGAAATGTAAGGACAACCAGACAATAAAGAAAAAGTGATGGAGATCTAAAAAAGTGAAATACATAATGTGCCTCTTGTATATATATTTTCAGTAGCAGTACACATTGGCTGGGTCCAGCAAAACAGAAATCACGTCAGATTTTATAAGGAAATATTAAATCTCTCACGGAAAAGGACCTGACTAACAAACAAACATATCAATCATGTCACCTTGTTTGTTGATGCATTAGGAAAATCTCAGGTTTTCTGTAATCACAAACTGCATTCACCATTGCTTGTATTGCATGTCACAAGTTGGGAACATGCAAAATCCTCTGTGCTCACATGATAAAGTACCTAATGTGGATGAGGCTTTGGAGCTGTTGACCATGGGGCCACAGTACAGAGGTGACTATCATTTGCATTCGACATGATGCTCAGGCCCCAAAGCCTTGGTGCTTAAAAAAACACCTGGAGATGATTTGTGTTCATTTGGGTCTCCTATTCTTTGGCCCGTGCAGCAGCGCGTTGTGCTGCTTTGTCCTCATATCCCTGTTATCAATGATGACTGCTCATCATCACGGCATCCACTGTTCAAACCATACAAACCATTAGGGAAATCCAAGAGGAGCTCACTGCCTCTTAAAGGAGCTGCAGTGCAGCGATGTTTCTCTAAGGATGATATGAGGGAGAAGATTAGAAAACAGTCTCACTGCACAGCATGATGTGTCGTTACATGTAGCTGGACGATATTTGGGTTCTCTCTCTCCCCTTTCCTTCCCTCCACTTATTTGCCTGAGACACCATTCCCTGGGCGCTGGCCGTCACAGTTTGCATCAAGCCTGAGTAAACATTTCACAGGTGAGCGCCTGGATTTGCATCTCTCCATCGCCAGCCACCACATGTGGACGCACACGCATACACACACATAACTTTGCGCACAATTACACACACAAACACGACTGCCTGAAACTTGTCCTTATGTTAACAACCAAAATCAGTTTCTCCCATACGCAAATGAGGCAAACCTCCTGTCATATCTGGGTTACACGCTTGACTGTGGACTAGTGGACTTCTTGAGCTAAGCAGAAAGGAGGAGGACTCCACCCTTGGTGTTTCAGAATTAAATAAGTGCGTGGCGCTTTGCTTCAAAGCTAGAGGAGGAAAGAGAGGGCTGGAACACTATGTTCTCTATAAAAGCCCTGATTCCCAGCTACCCATTTCATAGACTGGGAACATCACAGACAGCAGGCTGTGCCAGCTAGCCCTCTGGGGTCCATCCCCTCTCCTGTCCCTGCAATTTAGTCAACACGTTTCAGATGAGCCTAATGGAGATCATGTGTGGTTATGGGCCGCAGAGGTTACAGGCAGCTCCTACTAGGCTCAGTTAGGAAGACCCTCTCTGCCAAAGATACACCACAGTTACCACAGCCACAACAGCGCAGCCTGTACTTATACTGGGTGGGGGAGGGTGGGGATGCAGGAAGGTATGCAACATGGTTAGGAGGGAGAAAAAGCAGACTGCAAAACTTTGCTCCTCAGTTACAAAACAGTTTGTTCAGCCCTCTCCTCCAGAGGGAGCTACTGTGCTGCAGAGAGTTAAAGGTGGTAGCAGACTCCTCCTGGCTCAGAGCCAAGAGCTTGATACTGCACAAGCCCATTACGGTGTTGTGATAAGTGTCCAGTCCAGTTTCCCCTGACAGAACACAGAAGTTGATCCCCACCGCAGTTTAGCCAACACGTTTCCCCCCAATTCCAATTAAATGGAGATCATGTGCGGGGTGGGCTGCAGCAGCAAGAGCAATCGGGTCCCCCACGCCACACATCCCCTCCCCAGCTTCGACCTGAAAGCTATATTTAGCACAGACAGAGAAAAATAAAAGGGACAGACAGAGAGTGAGAGAGACAGACAGACAGTTTTTTGGGAGTCCGGTAGGAATTAGAGGGCCGACTCCACTTCACCCGAATCAACAGCAGCTGAAGGCTTGGATTTTCCTCGCGTGAAATCAGATATGCAGCCCGACTTCAGTGCCTGGTAGACTCTGGAAAAAGAAACAGCCCCCCAACCACCACCACCACCAAATTCCCTCATCCCAAAAAGAAGAGGAAATTCAACTGCAGAAATGTGTTGTTGAAAAAAAAAAAAAAAGAGTATAGCAGGGGCCATGGAAATTGCAAAGGAACAGATTTTTTCAAAGCTGAAAATGGACCCTGTTCTCCAGACATAGGGAAAAGACATTTTAACAAGACCATGGCACGCAAGTTTGGCATTTTCCCCCCTCAGGGCTGTGGCGTGCATTTGCTTGCTATTTTACAAATACAAGCTCTCTTTTCTCTCTCTCTGCCTTCCAAATCCACATTTTACACTTGCAGTCATGTGGGCATGCTGGACCCTTGAAAGCCACATGCGGACAAACAAACAAAAAACCATGGATTGAGGTGTGTGTGAGTGTTCAAGTGTGTGTAGGGGCTGGCAGGTGTGCACGGAACGTACTGCATGTTTGCATCAGGTATGAGGAACTCTCCCTAATCACTGTGGCGTACGACCAGGTTAAGGGCGTTTACAGCAGCAGACTGTTTAAGCTTGGCTGCTGGCCATTTCATACTTCTCCTAAAATATCTGAGTGTAATAATTTTCAGTTGAAAAACAGTTAAGACTCAACATGCTTAACTTGTCAGGCAAGACTCATAAGAATTTCTAAATGAGAACAACAATGCAGTGCTTGAGGACCCTAAACAGCCCGACGATGCTAGAGTGCAACTGACCTGCTTTATAGGGACAAATCTCACAGTGACATTTTACCCATTAAAACTGATGTTACACCATCTAACTTACACAATACAACATAAATATGTAATAACTACATTTAATGTCCTTGTAACTTGACCCAAACTGAAAGACTGCAGTAGGTGGCTGCGGGAAGCATTCAGAAGTTCTGCTCCACTGCAGAAGTGTGAATGGGTTCATATCCGAAGCTCAGGATGTTATGATCAGCCAATAATACTCCTCAGTTAAGTGAAAAGGGCAATATGGTGTTTGACTTAAGAAACTAAGTTGGTGACAGTAGCGGCCCAAATGTCAGAAAAGCAAACTGCCAAGTCAAACCCTTGAGCAATATTTTATTTCCCTTTTGTCAGCTGAATAAATTAGACGGGGTGCAATGAAACTGAAGTCCTAACAGCTGGGTTCACGGCGCTCTGTTACCTGTGAGATTACACTTAGCAGTTAACTTTGACAGGTCCTGGACTGTGATACACATTAGTTCAGCTGATATTCACAAAGAAACACCCTCTCTTTTCTCCTTGTTTTTTCTTTCTTTCTTTCTCTTTCCTTTCTTTCGTCTCTCCTTCATTTTCTTTTTCTGTCTGTCTTTGAATGTGACAGTCTGCCTGTGTCATCCAAGTATGATTTATGATTAGTTTCACAACAGTGCAACAAAACGTCGCTGTTTATACAAAGCACCCCTCAGTGCTGACAATGCCTCTTTTCATTGCTGTGAGAAAGGCAGAATACTGTATGTTGCACTCCTTTTGAAGGAGTGGTAGGAGGGTCGTGGCAAGGGGGCTTTTTCATAACTTCAGTCTTGTGCATGGGGCTGTGGGATGATGTGCTGTCAGTGTTTGATGACTGTTATTAAGCAAAAAAATGTCTCAGTTCATTACTTTGAGCAAACATTTCCATGGACAGGCATATCGCAAGAAATCTGAGCTCAGAATTGGGGGTTTGGGGAAGTCTGCTGTTCTAGAGATGAGGGTCGTTTTTTAAGAATAATAGAAAAGGAGAAATCTCTGAGCCCCTTGTTTCATAATCACAACAGAGGTTTTCCTTCATAGCTGAATTTCTATTGACTCTTTCCAACCTTTTGTTTTTTTTTTCGTTTCTGCCAACAGCGACAGAGCTCTTCCAACAGAGGCCCACCTTCCCGTCTCTGTCGCCGCTGACTGACCCTCGCTTCTCAGACCCCCGTATGCACTACCCGGGGGCCTTCCCTTACTCCACCAACACCTCCAGCACTGGCATCAGTGGTCTCAGCATGTCCGCCTCCTCTAGATACCACACCTACCTGCCACCCCCCTACACAAACAACCAATCCCAGAACTTCCAGTCCAACTCCTACCTGTATTATGGCACAGGCTCTGGATCCTACCCGTTCTCCATGGTGGCGCCGGGGAACACCGGGGGCGAGCGCTCCCCGACCCGCCTGCTGCCCTGCTCGGGGGCCACGGGCACTGGAGGGACCAACAGCCTGATGAACCCGGGCCTAAACACCCAGAGCGAGGGCGTGGAGGCCGACGGCAGCCACAGCAACTCCCCCACTGCCATGAGCGCCTCGGGCCGTTTGGATGAGTCCGTCTGGAGGCCTTATTGACTGACAGACAGCTAGACAATAAGAGGGTGCAGGAAAAGTGAGGGAGGAAAAGTAAAGAGGATGATGAACAAAAAAAAAGAACACTGAAAGAAAAACAAACAAAAAAAAAAGAGAAATGCTGCATGTTTGTCTTTAATTTCTCCGCCACTTGCTTTAGAGACTTTCTGCGTTTTACCAACTCTCTCAAGACTTCCATGTATTTTGTAAATTTTGAGTAAACTTCTGCACTGTGCTAAAACATGTACTCTTAAAGGGCTGTAAAAGCCATAAAAGTTGAAATTATGTTCAGCTGAAACTGTAAATACACGTGAGGGTAAAACCAGAGAGGCCACAGTAACTTTTAAGATCACTTGTCTGGTGTTAACAGGTACTCATTAAAGACAAAAGACGATGGCGGTATGATCAATCAGAACAGTTAATAAACTGAAAAACCACAATGAACATTCATCACAAAGACTGTTCAGACTGATCCAACTGACTTGGTAGGTGGAGAGGAGCAGTCAGACTGGATGTTTGCTCCTCGAGTCACTCCAACATCCTTCCAAGGCATGGCTGCACTGCACTGCTGTAGCAATCAGTCCTTCTAAGCTTTAATTTCTGTAAAAAAAGAATTTGAATATTGCAAAACAGTTGTGTCAGTTGTAAAAACATCTTCTAGTTGCATCCAGGGCTGTTTTCATGTGCTCACAGTACTTATGCAGTACCTTATTGCCTAATTTATTATCCAAATGGACTCATTAGCCTTTGGTGCTATGGTATGCAGCGGATGTTTCAACACAGCCGCTGAGAGAAAAAGCATTTTATCTGTCAGGACTCACTCATGTTGAAGAAATGAATTCTCCTCTGCTGTGTCATCAGTGTATCCAGTTTCAACAGGACAATGGCTGATATATTAAGGAATGTAAAAGACTCACACAGAGGGTGTTTATTGCTTTCTTTTTCTGCAGGAATGTTCAAGTCCTGTTGTGTCGACTTTTTTACTAGATTTCTTATCCAAGCCCTTTTCTTGAAAAAAAAAACAACAACTGTCCTAGTCTGGTATATTTGAACTGGATGACACGGTTTACTTTTGATATTTATTTGAGCCAAATTGTGAGGAAATGTGCGCAAATACCCGAAATCCTTAAGCATTTCTCTCTACCTTTCCTTTTTTATATATATATATACAGTATATATACCATATTTTGTTGTTAAGTATAAATTTGGAATTTGTGTAATATATTGCTACTAAATTATAAAAAAACAAAGCCTTTAATGTAATTATTTTGTCTTCCAATGTAGCTTTGATGCACTAAAAACTTTTATTCCTGATGAACCACGCCCAACAGACTTTGTTAGTGAGATGGTGTATCTAGAGCAGTAATCTTTTCAACAATTTCCAAATTGCCTTCCTGCGCTAAATAAGCCATTTGCTTTATTTTTGCACTATGTTTGAACTTTTATTTCTCTTTTTTTGGTTTTGTATTTACAAATAGCTGAAACTCTGCCGAACTAAAAAATTAAATATTCCTTCAGATTTATTTGCTGAACACACTTCAAGTGTCCTTTAAAAAAATTCTTCAACAAGTAATTCATGACTTCATGATGACTCACACACACACACACATTCCTGCACCACAGGTGTGTGTGCACATTCCCCCTGTCCGGAGGGCCCTCCCCCTGCAGTTACACATGTGATCCCTCTATCCCTGGAGGAGGAAGAGTGTGAGGATGAAGGGATAGAAGGAGGAGGTGGGGTCAGAGTGATATCTTCTTACCAACACCAAAAGCAGTTATGCAAGAAGAAAGAAAAGCTTCCCTTGTTGTGCACAGGTCCCTTTGTTCTGTATAATCAGTGAATGCTTTGAAGCCTTAATGGCCCTGATTCTGTCTCTTCTAGTCTAATTTACTGATCATCAGTGCCAGGGGCTCATGGCTCTGCCAATAATTTATACGCCTGCACAGATCATGTAAGTATGAGCTGTGTAAAGGCAATTACAGCAGGTATCAGGTATCTAGTATCTACTCAAAAAGTCTTCCACAAGTTGGAAGCATTCATGACTTTGAATAATGGGTATTTAGATGCTATAAAAGTAGGATTTTATTTCAAAGTGAAAAGTGATCCAAAAAGGCTTGCATTTGCAGCTCAGGTAAAAAATAAAGTTATGCAAGGTGTTTTAAAGATCTCACATTAAGACCCTCTTTTTAAACCATCAATAACACTGTCTCATTCCTATCTCCCTTTGATTTAGAGGAAAAGCATGTTTTCCTGCTCTCTCCTCTGCAGCTTTTACGCAGTAGAGGATCTTGCTTTATTACGGGCAAAAATCATGCAGCTAGAGAAACCACATGGGTACTTACGTTTGTGTGGTTCCTTCAAACAAACCAAAGATCTTCACGACTGCCTGTAATACTGTCAGGATGCTGATGACGGGAAAGCTGGGTGGCAAATGAATCATGTCTTGATATCTAATGTCATTCTTTATGCAAAACTAGAAAGCCAAAATGTGCAAGTGAGTTGTATTTTATTGTATATTGGATTAAAGAGCACAATGTTACTTTTTTTTAAATTTGTTTTTACAAGATGCCCCTTTAATTTTTCATATACCAAAATGTTAATTCATCTTGCTCCTTTGATTTCTCCTTAATGCTCAAAGCATGTACATCTGAAACTGATATGTTAATTTAAGAATCTCATCTATGTATGTAATGATATCGTTATTGCTTCCATATTGAGTGCTTGTAAAGTTTGCGAATAATGTAGTTTTTAATCATTTTAATTAAAAAACATGTGTTTCACTTTTGTCTTCACAACTGCTGTTTATTTCTTTAAAAGTTTAAAAAAAAGTTTTAAAAAGTACATTTCAACTGGAGAAACTCCAGAAATGAATTTTCTTTCAGTTAAAAAACACCACTTGCCCTCTTGAGAAAATAACACCTACATTAGATTTAGGTTCAGTACTTCAGACAAACTTCTTCCACATAAAATGCTTTATTATAAAAACAAATGCATACCATAAGATTCCTCTAATTTTGAAATTTGATGCTTAAATGTCTGGATTGTGAGATCTTTTACGGATAAAAAGATGGGCATCCAGACACCATCATGTAAGCTGACAAATGAGGACAAAGAAAAAAAACAAACAAAAAAAAGAAAACCCATAACCTTTCATGGGACCCAATTTCATGCCAGCACATTCTGATCCAGCAAATTTTGTGTTTTCTTCGTAAGCCTCATACAGTAAATGCCATACATGCCACAGCCTCCATCTCATAACCCTCGCAGTTCATTTATTCATCCTTCCAAATAACCTCCTTTAATAATAATTACTGTCTTCTTCCCCATTAGTGAGACTCTCTCTGGCAATTACCCAACGCTTCTCGTGGGTTCCAGAATGCCTTGGCTGTCAACACAGTGGTACCCAGAGCATAAATAAAACGCTACTCAGGAATCCAACACCGCCCTGGCAGCCTCCATGTTAGCGCACGTTGGCAAGTTGTCACTTGTTAAAAACAATACAGGAGAAGTTTGGAATGTCGGCCGTCTTTTTTACCAGTTATGTGGTTGTTAATTTATGCGGCAACGATGGCATCTGTTTGGGCTATTTGAAGCCGAGCCGCAAGATTAAACACTTAAGATGCTACCTTGCGGGGTGGTCTGATTTCATGTCTTATGTGGCTAACCTGAAACACAATACACACACATCCTCACTCTTAAACTAATGCCACCTGTTGATATACCATGAAAGGGCTTTTGCTTCGAAACGCTTTGTTTTTCTCCTTCAAAATATTCTTTTGTTTTCCTTGTTTACACTCGTCTGTACCTTTACTTCTCGTCTCTTTTATCCTTTCTTCTCATTCAGTTCTCTCCTTTCTTTCCTTCTGTGGGACTGCTGCTGTGTCTGCGTCAGGCCTTCTATGGGGGCAGTGCTGGCAGAACAACAAAGCCTCAGGACGACACACACAGCCTTGATACACACTGTATTCAATTAACTCTGCGCACTCAAAGCCTTTTTTACACGCACAAGGAGCTAACGCACACACACAATCCCCTGCTGACAGATCTCACCCAAACCTCCACCCAGACGGCCTGAGCTCCACTTCACAGTGTGAGTGTATGACAGATCTTAAACATTTCCAACTATTTCGCCCAGGTCTCATCACAGATTGGCTTTCTGCGACGATCCCCCACCGCTCAGGAAGCACAAAGAGAAGATGATAAGCTTTCAATTAGAGCAGGCTCAGGGGAATTTTCCAGCTGTCTTCACACACTCCGCAAGACCCAGCTCTCTCGTCCACATGTGGGGAGCAGAGGCGCTCTCATCTGGCTCCGTCTTTGTCATGGATGTACATGAACTGAGCTGCTTTTTTCATCTCCTCCCTGTTCTTGCTATGCTGTTCTTCTTCCGAAAATTGTAACTCTACAGGAAAGAAGGGGAAACCTTTTCCTGGACGAGGCTGCTCGTCTGGATACAATTGTAGTCAAAGGCATGATGGTTTGGTTTTTGAAATTGCATTTTAAGTAGATGAAATACAAAGAGAACTGGAGGCAGGATTGTAAACGTCACAGGAGAGGAAAACTGGAACAATGAGAATCATTGAAGAAAAAAAATACTTTTTCAAGTCGATCATTTGTCCTGAGGAACAACACAGAGTTTTTTGAATCTTCTTGTAACAGATCCGAGCCTTGTCTCTCACACACATCTTTGATCTAATCTTTAATTAGTCAGGAAGATGAGAAAGATTAAAGTGCTATTTATAAATCTAAATGAGAGACAGACAGAGCGGGAGATTGAAGAGACAGAGAAAAACAGATCGCGAGAGGGGAGAGAGGGAGTGTTTTGGAAAGAGCACAGAATCGTTAAAACCCTCTCATTTCTCATGAGCACAGTATCCCGTGTCGCTTCTGCGGTACCTGCATACGAAACCCATTAGGGCCTCCTCTGCAGCCGCTGACCTCTCCTCCCACAAACCCGTGAGAAGGAGCGGGCTAGAACCGGTTCGGTTTGGGTGCCTGGTAGAAGTCTATTTTCTAACCAGACTGGTGGTGGGAACAGAGGCTGCCGTCCAAAATCAGGGTTCCCACAGATTGACCGAGAAACACAGGGGCCAGGGGCTAAGAAACCGCGAGAGCTGTGATGCAACCGTTCTCACAGTGACAACTAGTGCTGCTTCTCTGACCAGGAGCTGCATATGGAGGGAGAGATGAAGAGCGAAAGAGAGAGAGAGAAAGAGGGCTTCTTCTAGTTCAGAGAAATCCCAGTGAAGGTAGTTTCTCATCCATGTTAGATCTACAGAGACCACTCCGTGTTGGGATCTGCCAGGCAGCTCCCAGTTCCCACATTGGAGCACCTCTCAACGGAGCTAAGACTCTGTTCCCGCTCAGACCCAGAGGATCACTGAAAGCTTATGAGAGGCTCTTGCAGATACAGTTTCACAATCAGATCAATCCAGAGAGCTGCCACCATAAATCGAAGGTCGCTGTGGTGTGAGAGAGACAGAGCTGCTGTTAAAAGATTAAAAACTGAATGTCAGACATTCTTAAAAAGTCAGAAATGCTGAACATTTTAGGCTATTTTTCCAGTAGCACGGCAAGATGTGACATCCCAAAAAAGGCTTGTAAATTGTTAAAGCTGAAGCAGATGGTTAATTAATTTACCTAGTCCAATAAGGTAAAATCAATTTGAAACTATTTCAATAACATTTCCTGCTTGCAGTTTTTTTATGTTGGGATTTTTTGGGTCATGTTATAGATGTCTGAAAATCTTTGAGTTTTAGGGTGTTGTTTGAACAAAAAATAAACAAAAGTTATTCTATTATTTTCCTCGAAAAGAAAATTGAAAAAGTCAGTTTCCACTTGTGTCAAATGCACCTTAACTATTTAAATGTCTTTCTATGAAGTTAATTTACCAATGACATTAAAATACAAAATATAGTAGGAGTTAAGTTTTGTTTAAAATTATTCATCAGAGAAACTGATTTTTATTTGAAGTTGAAAAAAAAAATTTCCATCCCATTACTTTGAAAAGCTTCTTTCAGCTTTTAGGTTTTTGCTATTCCCTCATTTCTTTGCAGCAGTTAAAGGAATTACCAAGGTAACAGTTCTGTAAAGATGCTTCCTGGTAATATAAATGAGTTAAGGGAAGTGCTGAGTCGTCCTTCTCCACGCATTTTGTTATTAGAGAGGAAAGATGAGTCAAAACCAGAGGAGGGCCTCGATACACTCATATGGAGAGACCCAACAGACCACTGGATGGTGGACCTGTGGCCCAGACCATGGTTAGAGGGTATTCAGGCTAAGACCACACCAGCTAACATTCATTTAGATGCCCTAATAGCTTGGACTGACATTCTTGTCATTGTATTACGACCACAGCTTTTTGTGTTTAACCAATCTGGCCTTAATTTGATTAGTTAGTTAAGGGAAGGGAGCAGACCTTTTAATACAAGAGGATAAGTTATATAGCATGTAGCCTTTTAAGATCTTTTTGTTGACTGGAATAATGAAATAACATGCTTTTCAAAGTTTGATTTAGACATTGTATTTGCACTTTACAAGTGGAGCAAGATGTGTATTCACTGACAGAGTAGGGCAGCTTCCCAGAAACAATGCTAGTTGTTTCCCATACAGATTTCATGAGAATTGACACAACCTTTTTTTTCTGTCTGTTTTTTCTCACAGAGAAATCTGAGTGATCTGTACATGCGAACACTGTTTCCTCTATAAAACAGGAAATTGACATACACACACAAACACACACACACACACAGCACAAACACCACACACTCTAGTTCTCTGCCAGGCTCTCCTGATCACATTGGGGTCCTGTGAGTGTGTGTGTGTGTGTGTGTGTGTGTGTGTGTTTGGAGGGAGGGGGGGTGGTAAGCAGGGGAAATAAGGATCCCTGTGGACCAGGTCTCTGTTCACTTCCTGCAAAAGCAGGGGAACACGCTAAATTGCCTGTTCACAGACACACTTTCTATCTTTCTATCTCTCCTTACTTTTTTCATCCATGTACGTAAGCGGTGAGTAAAATGAGGATGATTGCTTGAGTCTGTTTTGGATCACGTGGGAACATGAACGGCCATTAAAAGCCTGCATCACCCCGTCCTTTCTCATTCCCACTATCTCTACTTTAGAGACAACAAAGTCAGATAAATGTATACTCCGTGCTGTTTGTTGCTATGACTGAGAGTAAACGTCATTCCGAGACCGACCATCGAACTATATGACTAATATCCTTTTACTAGTTAGGGCTCATGTGGTGGCAAAGAAACAAGTGAAATGTCACTTCAACACTCTAAAACTACAGCCTTCGCTAACCCATAAAATGTGACAACATTAAAAACATCTTTCTCTCATCCTCTCAAATATTACTCAAAAAAAGAGCTACACCAAAATGTGTCTGTTGTCATATTTCTCACATCATGAATCTTTAAACATTTTTATTGCTGTTGCTTTTCGGCACTGGGATCCTAAATATCAAGACAAGCAAAGCCAAGAATGAATAAATCAAGCTACTGCCGACACCTAATAAATTGTCAGCTATTGTTATTGTTAGACAGGTGAGGTGACTTTAAGCTGTTGCTTTGGTGTTTCTGTCTCCCGTCTGCACTGAGTGTGTGTGGCAGTATTACACACACCCCCGTGTCTGGCTGTTGCTGCCCCGCAGGCCTCTGCTAACCAGTTCCCATGGTTCCATGGTTCCACTAAAGCGACTGTGGTCCTCCTCAGGGGACACCTCCCACTCACTGGTTTGTTTTCATCCTTAATGGGAGATTATCTTACACTCTTTATGCTTTGTGCGTGTGAAGTAAACAGTTTGTGTGTGCGTGGGTGTGCGTGTCATTCTTTTCTATGCATGCACCTGCACAGACAAGGACATATCACTGAGTATGAGAGTGTAGGTGTGTAAGTTTACACACATCCATGCAGTAGAGTGTTGCATGTGCGTCGACCTACAGAAACCAGACACCCTGATTCGTCTCCCTTTTGTTTTTGCCCATGAGGCAGAGGGAGAAATATATCTTTAAATTGTCTGGAGACGTCTGTTATGGAGCATTCATATTCGGGAATAATTGCTCTTAAGTGCTCAAATATAACAACCAAATGGCCCCGTGGAACAAAGAGGGCCTGTGGGGGGATGGAAAATGAAGCATTTACATTCAGGGCCTGGTAATGAGGGGGTTTTCCTGAGAGATGACAGCGAGGAGGAGGATCAGAGAAAGACAGAGGGAGAGAGGTAAAACACAGAGACTATCAGATCTGGTGTGGCTATTAAAACACTGATCCCAGACAAGCTTTTTGGCTGTAAAGAAGGCCCCAGACTATGACTCTCTCTGGCTATCAGGCACACAGATACCAATACTTGATCCCCCCTCAGTTTGAAGACTACAGGTGCTTGTGCTTTATGAGAGGCCCTATACTGCACCTCAGCAGGGGCTGCAGCATCTGAGTGAGCCAAGGAGGATTTGGACTCTTGGCGTATTCAGCCACATTATGAGGTGCGGACTTCTGGCAGGCTACTCACAGCAGGGCATGGCAGACCTGAACATAAACACAGCCAGTTCTTAAAAACCATCCATCAGACAGATTCACCAGGGAGCAAAACCCATCAATCTCTCTCCCAGAGATGGACACAGAAAGAGATTGTTGAGGACACCGAAAGGAACTGTATAGCTTATTCCGTGGATGTTAAGTTGGTATATGACTGGAAGATGTGTTATTTAGAGAAATAAGATATTTATTGCGTGCACACTAAATCAAATAAGAGGATTTCTCCTTTTTCTGAGACGTGCTATTCGACTCCACAGCCACCATGTATTTTGCCAAAGAGTGGCCCTGCAGTTTTGTTTTTGTGGTTTTTGGAAATGCCCCCACTTTTCCGGCCCTGCTCCAATTTTCTTTAAATACAACCGTAATTGGTTTGATTTCCTACCTCCGGCCTGGCAGTGAGGGGGGGTAACGAGCTAGTGAGGGCCATGCAAAGGGGACCCAGCCCACAGCAGGCGATCTGCACGCTTGGGTGGCAATACAGTTTGGACTTTAGTGCCAGCACTACTATTCCCTCGTTTAAAGGCTGTTTATGAGCAGATCCTGGAAGGCCATCAGTGGAAACTGACATAAATCAGTAGAGAAAGGCACAGCAACGCACTTCACCACATAATATTGAGAAATGCAGTGTCAGATACCTGAATGTGTCTAAATCATGAAAACACACATATAGTCATCATAAAGTGGCCCCCGCCCCCAAACATTTCTCTTTTTGTCTCACTAACATCTATCACACCACTGCCAAAAAAACCTTGCGACATTATCGCAAAGGCATTCCAGCTGCCAAATCAAAACCAGTCTTCAACAGAAAGTCTTTTCTTTGTGATTTCTCTCACGGGCAGGGAGACAGAGAGGAGTGTGAGTGTGCCGCTCATCAGGCAGGCGTGAGTAATCAAAAAGGAAATAAAACGTAGCGTCTGGGAGAGGCCAAGCGAGCCCCTACTGATCTGCAGCCAGCTCATTGTTCTGGCTTTCTATTGTTTCCTGCTTGGTTGGCAGACCAAAGACCCGCCAGTCAATAAGAAGCCAGTCCAAGTTTTGTCTTGGTTTTGAAACAGCTCTGAGATTTACTTCAGGTAGCACTGATAGTGAAATATAACTGCCAATAGATGCACCAGTGTGCAGACCGAATATAAATGGAAGGATAGGAAGTGACAAAGCATTATTGCATTCAGTCTGTTATTGCAAAATATCATACTGGATCTGGTCTGCCAACCAAGCTACTGAGATTGAAACCAACAGATTTCAAGCTAATTACCGGCCCTCAGATGTTACTTCTAGGCCCCTTAAAGGTGAGAGAGTTTAGCACAATACAAACACACGCCTCCCGATGACAGGCCAAGTACACGTGGGGGGAAACTGGATCTACACATTGAAATGGCTCAGTCTGGGGTAGAGGAGGTGTTGATTTATACTGTAACCAGCGACAACCCAGGGCAGACCTGTTATGGGGAGTCCATGGCCAAACACAGCCTGTTAATATAGGATGAGGAGACAGTAGAGGAGTTTGTCTTGTTTATGATGGCTGGAAAAAAACAGTGACGCTTCCAACCAAAGCAGGATCCTGGGGTATGTGGTCCAGCCGCAGGAGAAATGGACCCAGGAGGCTTCCGTAGCTTGAGCGCTGGTGCAGAGAGAACACAGGGACGCTTCCAAAAATGGCATAAGTGCATGCACGCACGTACACACAACGTGCAGTCTTCCCGGCAAGCGACAGTCAACTGGAAAAATATGGTAACCGATGCATTAAAGCCCAGGACTTTGAGGGCTTGCAGGGACACAGTGGCATTAAATACAGACAGGCCAGGAGGAAATGTACCACACAATATCCAGAAGAGTTTGTTGGCCAAAATAGGCAGTGTATACGTACAAGGATGCGTGAAAAAGAGCCTAACAAATGTGATCTGGGCTCGCATAAGAAATATTATTCGAGAAGTAAGTGTATATGTGCATGTTTTTTGACACGTGTCAACCCATACACATATTAGATAGCTACTGTATGTGCAGCCTCCCTGCTTCTCAAAATGTCAGTGTGTTTGCACCATCGAGGTTTAGTCCCATTCAGCGATTACAGCAATCTGAAACAGTGTGAGCCACATCGCCTTTCTCCTCAAAAGAAAGGGATCTTGCTCCTAATAAACAACTTTTATAAAAACAAGATGTTTTTTTAAGCAGAACCAGAAAACAGTCCAAAAACTCAACTGATTCTGTATTTCATGGCATTAGAGGCCTACATCTCTAATGCCAATTGATGCCCTTTTCCTACCGAGCCCTTTTCCCAGGATAGAGCCACAGGTCTCTCCTCATTTAGCAAACTGTACAAATGTTCAGAGCTCCTGGCACCTCTTCACATGTTTGTCAGTGTGAGATGGGACTTTTACTGCGAGCGAGTCCGGGGACATTGAAAGTTTACGGGGCGAAGGAGCCACAGCTTTTACTACTCAATCAAACAAATTCCCCAAAGTCTTCAAGCTAATCCGACTTCTGGCTTACCAAAAACAGCACAGCCAGAGAAACGTTAAAATGACGACAGTAAAGCAGCCTTTTGGCTTTGTGATCTCGACTTGTGCGTTCCTGATGAGCTGAAAGGCTGCAGTTGAACACTGACTGTCATATTATTGCTTAAAGCAGTCTGACAAAGCCTTTTGTTACTTACTTAAACCATGCTGCCTGCAACGTCCTAATGGAAATCTAAAAGCCATTAGACTAGAGGGCTTAGCTAACACAAACCATACACACAGGCTATGAAGGAGCAGCTAAGGGCAATCAATACATCTCCCCTCACTCTCCTCCTCCAGTGTTAAAGCTGAATGTCATCGCATCCTCTATGGCTGCTGGCGAGTAAAGGAGACACCTTGGTTTAGATCATAGAGAAACCAAGAATGGAGGGCCAGCACCTTATACATCCATTAACACTGGCTGCAAGTTAATTGCTATTTGCTTTATGCTTCTGTGCTCAGTTGTTTATATTTTACTCTGATGTCTAGGATCTCTGACAACTCTTCTCAGACAGCACACATAGAATAACAGTCAAAATCAAAACACAGATGAGCTTCACCGTCAGCGGGGGCACGTGGGTGTTTTCTGTTGTCATTTTACCATGGCGACATGGCAAGGTGGAGCCAGCTCGGGTGTTTCTCTTTAACAGGCCTGGCCTCTACAGTAGCTGGCATGAAAAAAAAGCCAGTGGGCTGGAGACGGATGGCAGAACCAAAACTTCAAAGACCTCCTCTCTCTCCCCCTGGATGTACTATATATATGGCTCTGAAAGGGAACCTGCTAGTTCACTTTAGCACAAAGACATTGGGGCACACTGTCTCTTATGCACACATACACAACTAGGATTATCAGCTCTCCTGACAGATGTTTTCTGACTCTCTTTTAAAGGAGCAACAGGATTATAATTTGTTATGAACTAACACAACATGTAGTATTTCACACATGCACAGGCAAATATACACAGCATTAATTTATCACATAACTAACAGCTATTCACTGCGGGCTTTAACACACAACCGTAACATAAACTGCAAGGTAAATCTTTCACTGTGTGGAGCTAAGGTGTGGCTGCTGACAGAACAAAGTCTTTTATGTTTAATAGTCACAGACAAAATAAAACAGGCCACCATTGTAGTATTATAAAGAGACTAAACAACCTGGACAAAGGCCCCTGGAGGCATGAAATACGTGATGTCACGAGCTGCCTATCAAGCACACAGCTGAGGACGGCTCATAATATCCCTTTTTTCTCTTTAAAACCACTTACTTTAAGATCCACATCTCTTCTTATCCTCCAACACACACACACACACACACACACACACACACACACACACACACACACACACACACACACACACACACACA
>JAQMCX010000017.1:5326621-5338046 GCA_029814765.1 Acanthurus leucopareius | reverse complement strand
CACACACACACACACACACACACACACACACACACACACACACACACACACACACACACACACACACACACAACCTCCCTCATGCTTCCTGTGAAAAAGTGCTGACCATGTGAAGGAGATAAGAAAAAACACCCAGGAGAATAGCCACTGCCAGCTTTTGAGTTTCCCCTCTTTTTGCTCACTGTGGCTGAGTACCCTCTAGTGGTAATGAAATGAATTTTTTTCAAATTTGTATCCTTGAACTGTCACTGTGCCTCTTTACCAGCCGCAGTTAACCGCAGCTCTGCCACAGGGTGTGACTGCAGGACCCAGATGGGGTGAGTGGCAAGCAGGGCAAGGGTGTGAGGCGGCTTTTTGTGGGCCGCCCAAGGGGGTCCACCACAGTCCCCTATCTCCCTACCACAGTAGCCACTGAGCCCTGGAGAGGGTAAGCCACCCCACCACATTTTAATGAGGGTTAAAATAAACAATGTGAGCACACAAAACCCACACTGACTGGTTGACTGCGGGCACTGGAGCGGGGCAGATAAGCTGGGCTGTTATTTGGTGGTATGTGAGCTGAGAGGTTGGCTTATGCCACAATGAACTCTACTATGAACTCATCTTGTATGGTAAAGTTAGACCCTCATTACAATGTTTAGATAATTAAGAACCGTCTTTGTTGCAGAGGTAGTGGGCAACCAACAGAAAACATTCGTTTAAGGATATACACATAAGGAGCAGCCTGCAGCCTCCACAAACACATTTAGCACATTTTCTGACTTACCTGTTACGGTATCCAGTCAGGCAGTTGCAGCAGTTTAGGTTTTCTTTGCCCAGGTTTTGAGATATCCATCTGAGATTTCTGCTTCTACCCCAAAACAAAGAAGGAAAGTGGAATTTTAAATATGTTGTTTCAACAGCATTCCAGGAACAATGTTCCTGTTTTCCTGGATAGTTCAACAAAAGGCACTGTTAATGTTTCTAATTGAACTACTTTCTGACACAAAAATGAATCACTAAGATAACACCTCACCAATACTGGAAATTTAATACATTTTACTAAAGTACTAAAGTTTGGTTACTTAATTTCATTGTATTATCATAAGTTAAACTGTCCAACAGTGTATACAGCAAAAACATTCAAATTTGTTCCACATGCATCAACTAAAACAATAAAATGCTATCACACATCATGGCATCAATATTAACAATCTAAATTAATATGAATAGTAGCCCACAACTCTCATGTACTCATTTTAAACAATTATATACACTTTTCTAACACTAGGCAGGTGCTTTTATTCAAATTTTTAAATGTAGGACTTCTATTTACAATACAGTAGCTTCACAGTGTGGTTTTGCCTCTAAATCAGGAGCAGATCTTGAGACTTTTCCACCACTGTTGTTCACCGGTCACTGTTTATGGAAAGATAAAGTAGCCACTGTGGTTTTACATGTGATTTTTTAAATGGTGTGAGGGGCCAAAAACACAATCCTTCACACATGAGATGAATTTAAGTGACATGAGCACTCTTGATAATCTATATAGATTCATTTAATTTGGAAATACACCAAAAACACCCCATACAACACGTGAATCATTTTTCTCCTCTTGATACCAGATAAATGGCCAAACTATTGACCTTCAACACATTTTGAATAGTATTTAACTAAATATAAAGAAATAGTCTCGAGCTCCAGTTTTTTCTCCACTCAACATCACACTTAGCAAAGCATATTGATGTGCGGTTTATTTTTCAGAGCTATCAGAGAATATATGGGCCTATTCATGAATAACTACACGCCACGAAACAAAACCCCTGTGTTACTGCCAAGAAAGACACACAAGATGATGGGCCTATGACAGCTTGTAAGACTGGAAGAGTTTGGCAAGAAAACACACCTTGTTAAAGGATCAACATACCCTCGGCGCTCTTGCTAACTAGTCGCAGACGAAGGGCGCAAACTGATGCCAACATATTTTCTGAATAAAAACCCAACGTTGCAAAAGATTTAAGGGACAGATAAAGGGCATGGAAGGTATTATGGAGGCCGCTGGGTGGGCCTATGAGGCTGTAGTCCCGCAGAAATGTATGAACTTTAACGCTATCCAACAACAACAACAACACGCAGCTCACCGGTGCCAAGCTAGCAGCTGCTGTATTTTCATTTCTGCCACTTGCTTCTGATTGGCTCATTAGCGGTGCTCAAAAAAGTCGCTGATGCGCACCTGTGGCCACAAAACAGGCAATTCAAAATGTTGACAAGCTACCATTTAATAACAGTATGTAATTATGACAGTGTCATGTCGGTTCTTTTAAAATATTTTATGGCGCTTCCTCACAAGCCAGCGTTGTGATTTTTTCGTGGTGATGAAAAAGCAGGTGGAACTAATAACATTAATCATGGTTTGGTTCCATTAAGGTGTGCCAGTTTCCTGCCACTGAGCCAGCATGTACAATACCAAACCTCTTAAACCGGCACACCTGAGTGGCGTAGGGCCACTATTAATGTTATTAGTTAATTTACAAGTCACAAGTGAATTTCTTTTTTTCTCCCCCCCTTTTTTTTAAACAGTGTTTAGACAGCTAAAACTTTATTTTGGTTAAAGGTTTGCCATGAAGCACAAGCTCAGCTTTTGATATATGTTTCCTCATTTTAATTTTAACAGGCAGAGCGCTCCAACTGGAAAATAGGAAATAAATACTTAAATGACCACATAATTATCATTATGGCAAAAATCACATGTGTTAACATTGGTTCGTGAACCCACAGGCAGTCACAAGATCAAATTTAAAAGGGTCACAGGATGATTACTGAAAAGAGAAGAGCAGAAAAAACATGCACAAAATTTAACAAGTTTTTTTCAGATGTTTCCCCATATTTAGTGTTTTTATTGAGAATAACTGTGTTTGAAAATATAGTTAATAAAAAAATGAACAACTGTAAACAAAAATGTGACTTATGACATGTATCATAAGCAGACACTTCTTTGCTAGCAGAGGTCACAAAAGGGTTTGGAATCAATTACTCAGAGAAATGCTTTTAGCCCCTAAGATCTTTTTAAATTTAATTAGAAATTAAAAAAAAAATCTATAATTAAAAAAAAAAGATTTATGTGTTTGCACAGTTGCTAAAATATATTGTTTTCAGTCACTAAAAAACCCAGGTACATGGCTCAATTTATAGTGAAAGAACTTACCTGTTGGTAATAATGAACTTTGCTAACTGACAGTGAAAATAACATTTATTATATTTCTTTAAATGTTCCATAATCGATAGATAATATGTATTACCGGACAATTATGGCAAATTAAAAATGAAAAGATATTTCACAGCATTGATTACTCTTTTCAAATTGAGATAATTTCAATATTCTTTCAATCGCAATTTTTTTTAAGGCCTGTGAGCTGTCAATCAACAAGGTAAAACAAATCCGAAGTGACCTGTATGCAACCACAACAGATATCAAGTGCATGTGCAAAGAAGGTTTTTCACACATTGTAGGTCCAAAACCCAGGGATATCACTGTGTACCCTTGAGCGAGCTACTTTACCAGAGTAAATATTTAGCCAGCTGTATAAATGGGTGTTGTGTAAAACCTGCAAACTGAACTGGCACTGCAGAGAAAGAGTCTATGCCAAACAGAAAAGGCTCCACTGAGCTATTTAGTGGTAAAAATACACAGTTGATTGATATCCAGGTTTAGGTAAAAATGCAATGACAAAAATCTCAAAGCAGAGTAAAGACACTTTGCTTTTGCATATGGAGGCTGCACTTTTTTTTTCATCTTTACAAAGAAAAATGCAAGACAACAACTGTGACTGTATCCTGCGTGTGTGTACACAGCTTAGCTGACTTGTTGGCTCCCTCTAATGGTGTGTAATGTAGCCTGCTCTTTCTTGCACACACATAGTTAACATGTTAGAGAAACAACACTCAGCCCGTCCTGGTCTCACCTTCATTACCCAATTACACTAATACACTCACCCTGCTTGTAATGAGTGTGTGGTCTGAATGATAGCCAGACATGTTGTGTCTTCTCTTACCTCACACAGACTGACACACACACACGCACACACACACACACACACACACACACACACACACACACACACACACACACACACAAGTCTGTCTTTTTGCATCTGGCTAGATTTCCTCCCTGTGAATTACAAGTGGAGACCGTGTCTCAGTATTCACCACTAAGGGAGCAGAGAATGTGTGGGGCTGTAACGTGACACTTTAATGATCTGGAGAGCATCCAAACACTGTACGCCCCCACACCTTTTTTTCCCCTCTCTTGCGAAACTTTGGCTGCAATCGGCTCTGCAGAATAGACTTGTTTGTGTGTCGGAACAGTAGGGAATTGGCAGAAAAACATCATCAAGCTGACAGCCAGAGGGTGTCTTTAGCAAGAGGTGGAGCCCACAGTGGGCGGACACCCACCTGAGACATTCCTTCAAGATGGAGAGCTATGTGGATATAAACATGCTGTGGCCCAGGGGTTCCCAAAACAAAGGAGTGTAAAGCAAGCAACCAATATGAAATGTGTGTTTGTTTTTCAGATGTTGTTAAGGCGGATGCCACTGTGGTATTACAGTGAAATTATACTACTCTTTTCCTTTGGGGGGCTCATGCAGGACCCCTAAGACCCCCAAGTCCCTCAGTCCCTCTGTTTACCATTCGAGGAAACTTTGCTATCTAGCAAACCAGCCTGAGTTTTCACAAGTTTTGAATAGAACCACTGTAATCAAGGTAAAACAAAGCACTTTGATCTGTAGAATCATACACACACTTCAGTTTCCACTTCAGATCAAGGAAAACCTGCTGTTTCTAGCTTGCGACCAACTTTTTAGACTGCAAAACCATTTATTTTTGAATCAAACTGGTCAAAAGGTTCAAAACTAGGCGCTTGAACCAGTTTCATGTTGGTAAAAGGATATTAGGGATATTCCAGCTGTGTTTACGCTGCAGGAATAATGTCCCAAGCATGGATTTTCCCCTGTGGAAATGACACAGATCTGTTTTTCATTTTTAAGACAGCGTGAAGAGGTCAAATTAAACCAGTTTTGACATTATTGATTTTTTTTTCAGGCTAGTGTTCATCTGTGAAAAAGAAACTTTTCCTTGTTACAGGTTACTTTAAAATGTCATTTTATGTCATTCTGGTGCAAACTTTAGAATTCATTACACTTCTGTTTAAGGAAACATAAAGGAGACATTTTGACATTTTATACAAGAAAAAGTGCAGATGTACATAATTAAAAGAATGATGGTTGAATTCCATATAACCACTTCTGTGTCAGGGTCCTGGTGTGGTTCATACTGACTCACTGAGACACTTAAATGAGACACAGCTTTTTTATTGTTACTAATAACACCAAGTCAAAATGTCTGACAGGAAAAAGGCCTTATAGGATGTTGAGTCAAGGTCAGTCAGAGCCGGGTCAGATGAAAACAATTTCTCAGCTCAGTGACCAGTTTACTGTTGTGGTCTTCGTCAGCCAATGTGGCTGGTCTTCTGTCGTCATTACGACAACTGCAGAGGGCGATACATTGTGGATAGAAGCACTTGAAACAAAAAGTAAGTTGGGCCCGGTTAGAGATTTTTTTTGTCAAACTGGTCAAGATATGTCTGTCTGCTTTAACTATACAGTTAGATAATGTAAATTAAAGGATAGATGGGCTGTTTATGCAATAAAAACAGTTATAAGACTATATTTGTAATGACTTTTGTCAAAGTAGTCTCTTTTTCACTGGTATATTTGTACAGCAACATCATAGACATTTGTTTTTTCACATTTTTTGGTGAAGATGAAACATGCTCAAATTATTATGGGAAAATTATGTGGCAATAATCAAAAGGAATGCAAGCAGTAAACAGAATTGACAGCAAAACTCAAACCAGTGTCTCTTGAATATGACAGATGTATAACATTAATGGTTTACACAAAACACAAGTCAGAGTGCCAATAAGAAGTTTATTTCAATTGTGTCAATATTGTTAAAAAAAGTCATGACATAGCTTGGATATTTTTCTTTGTACACTGTCACACTCATGTTGTAATGAAGTGCTCTCTGACAAACCTTCCTGTAAAACATCCGCAGAGAGAAAACAAGTAAGGCAGAGAAAAGATGGTTTATCTAGCATTAGAATCCAAGCAGGTGAGAAATGGCCCACTTTCTTCAAAACTCAGATGAAAATGTAAAAAATTTACACATTGAATTCTGAGCAATCAAAAGTCAAATCAAAATATTTACAATTCCTTTTTCTTTTAAATCAAATTTGTTTCATAACAAAATGTCTCAGTAATATGGCAAATGGGAGAAAACAAAGCAAGTTTTGCTTAATCCGCACTAAAGCACTTTTGGAGCTACTGTATCATAACGTTACATTCACTACCTTAAAGATCAATCTACGTACTGAAGAGAAAGTGAAATGCGATCAGGAATAGTCTCTCCTCAGATGGTTTTGTCATAAATATCTTTAGTGTCGCCTTTCCTGGTGCTTGACTGCACATTAGTGTCCTTCCAGTAAGTAAGTAATGAAAAAGGAAACAGTGAGTGTGTGGTTTCTCTTTTTTTTTTTAAATTTGACTTCACTAGTTTACATAGCCGGAGTCATCCTATCCACAGTGAGACTAGAATAATGTGCCCCTTTTTTGGTCCACCATGTGAAATCCAAGCTACCGTTACAATCAGCACAAGCAAAGTGAAGACTTTCCTTCATGCTTCATAAGAGAAGGAAGAGTCTGTGAGCTTTTTAGGTGCTGCTCAGTGTCTAAATGAGTATTTTATATGGCAATATGGTGATTAACAAAAGGCCATTCTACACATCCTAGCGAATCTGTAAGCTACATATGTTTGAATATTTCTTAGACCTCAGGTTGGATTTTTCCTGAGTTGTTACATCTGCAGCCGGTACAATTCTACTGAGCTGAGCTACAAGACTTCTGCCTTTTTCCGGCAATGAGGAAATCAGAGCATGGATGCCAGGTAGCTTTACCTGCACTTACAATTAATTTGACTTATTTTAAACAGCTCAACATTAAAATAAAGCATCTCTTGCTTGATATGTCAACCACTCAGGTTTGGATTAGCATCAGCTTAAACCTGTCAAATACTTAAGCCACTGAAGCTTCAACACTGTTTACATTGTTGCCTCTAAATAAGCAAGAAGACGGAAAAAAAAACAACTGCTTCTCAGTTTGCATCTCTCTTTACAGCAAAAACTAGAGAGAGCTATTTCAATAGTAAACAGTCAACAAAAAAAATATCTCGTGACCTCTCCCCATGCAGAGAGAAGGTCAGCTTAAAGGTCACTTATCAGGGAGTGTTGTTTGAAGCGGCTCCCGACATTGATAAGCACTGATACGCATGTCTGGCAGCTTCTCTGACGCCTCGCCATCTCATAACATTCATCAGCGAATTAAAAAAACAAACAAACAAACAAACAAAAAAAAGCGATTAATGATGAAACATGGTGACCTTTGCTGAATCAACTAAAGAGGTCTTCATAAACAAAATGATCAAGAGGGGTTCATGCATTGGGGTTCGCTCTAGATGAGGAGAGAAGGAAAAAAGAAGTCCAGAGTTTTTTCTTTCTCGTGAATGAGCAAATCAGTCCCGGTGCTAGGGCAAGGGGGGGTTGTTTAAAGGGTGTTGTAGAGGGGAAGGTTACAAGGTGAGGGCTGGAGGGAGGAGGTCAGGACAGACGAGCTTATTTGACCAGCCTCTTGGCTACATCTCCGTAGGCTATCTCGATCTCCTTGTCACTGGGGCAGGTGTTGGTGAACTCTTCGCGCCTGTAGGCGTTGTTCAGGTACTTCCAGATGGCGGTCATCTCTTTGGGGATGTCAAAGCCTCTGTACTTCTTGGCTACCACCTGAGGGAAGATACCAGAAGTTATAAAACCCACCAAACTGAGCTATGAAATCTTAGAAACTCAAAACACATGCGAAAAACTAGAATGTCTTTGCACGTTATGTCACAATCAACTAGACAATGATTGAGTCATGTTTAAAATTGCTCACCTTGACTATATGCAGCTTGGGTAGCAGGTTACAGTCAGCCAGGGTCATCTCATCACCATCCAAGAAGTTGCGTTTGGAGACCTTGATGTCCTCCATGCTGTTGTGGTCAATCTCATCAGGCAGTGGTGAGCGGAGGTACTCATCCAGCTTCTGCAGTGTCTTAAGGAGCCCGCGCTCCAGAGCTGAAAAAGGACACCAGAGATGCTCTAAAAAACTCTTCATTAAACCAACCTAATCTATACTTTTAACAGTGTTAAACAGTCACAGCTTTTCCTGAGGCCTCATACTACAGCAGCCACAAATATGCTTATCAACCACAAGGGGGCAACATTTCATCAGGAAACAGGCTCTTGTATACATTGCAAATACAGGAAACAAACATAAAGTCAACACCCAGGTAATCTTTAATAATATGTTACAATAGCAGTGTAATACAATGACCTGCGGCTGTGAAAAAATACGATCTTTAAAAGTTCATTATCCACCACACATTTCAGTACACTGCAGTTGGCCCAAGTGTTAAACTTTGTCTCCACCCTACATTCACCTTTTACTAAATTATTCATTAACAATTTATTCTATTGTTGGAAAATATGATATGAATGTTCAATTCAGTGGTTCCACAGTAAATATGACCTGCTACTTTGGTGAGCACTTATCACTAAACCATGAGATTCAGCCTCAAACTCTGTTGACACAGCCTTGGCTTTCACATCCAGCTCACCATGGTTCAATATTTTCCCATGGTAGAAAAAAGCCAACTTAAGCATGACACAAAATCTAGGTATTTTGTGAATACCGTAAGCATCTTTTCAGGAATCAATTCCACAAATTGTTTTACACAGGGCGCAACAGGATCTGTGAGACAATAGGCTACATATTTTGTGTTTTATTTCGATAATCTTATCTTATAAGTGTGTGATATGACCTTGAAAACAGCAAGGGCCTGGTGCACAAATCAAGAACAGGAAGGATGAGATTGTGAGCACTGGCTGATTCTCAGGATGGCTGCTCTGCAGATCTCTAGAGAACTCCACTAGGTGAAATGGGGGCATGAGGACAGAGGGAGGCAGCAGAACAAAAGCACTGTGTTCCTGACTGAGGCTGTGATCCACCAATCAGGGCAGGTCTACCAATGTCACCTAGCAACCAGAGGACACACCCTACACAATTGGAAGGCTTCTTTATCTCTGCCCCTAACCACTGTTCTCTCATGTGAGTGTGTTTGCGTGTATTTAAGATAGACATAGGCAACTTACCCTCATTTGCATCTGGTTTCGAGTTTTTGATGTAAGCTGAAAACTTGGCGAAGATGTCCATACCAGCTGTGTTTGACTCTGGGTGTCTTGCACCAAGCTTGATGTACCTGTACACAAGCACATATACAAGTAAACACACGTGTATAGTATTGTCTGTATGGCCATTAAGGTGTAGTGTATTTCTCTGTGGATTAACCTCAAAAAGCTGTTAATATTTACTAAAGAACCAAATGTGCATGAATACATATTTCGTTGTTGTTTTAGTTAGTGTCCAGATGTTTTTGGATAAAAAACAGCTTTATGTAAAATGAAAATATATATTTGATACTCATTTTGTTGTTAATCAATGTTTTTAGTTGGAAAAATGGCATTCAGGGTTGAGAACCACAAACAGGAAGTCAGACAGAATTAAGAGAATTACTGGGATTTGACATAAAAAAATATATATTCAGTATGGAGAGTATAGCAAAGCCTTAACCTTTAAACATTTGTCTTAACTTAAAGCCATATAGGGCCTCTACCCTTTATTGAATGCTAACAGAACTTATAAAGTCTTGCAGTGCTAAGAGCTAAGGTGTGTCACCATTCCCACAAGGGTGAGAAAGTACTCACTTGGGTGGGCAGAGGACATCCTCAAGGAACTCCTCGATCTTGTTGACATCAGTTTTGACCTCACCGTTGAACGTGATGAAGGGCGGGTGTGTGCCGGGGGCCAGGTTCTGGAGGTCTGCAGGCTTCCTGGAAGAGAGGTGGAGCAACTTTAGTGACTCGATTCACACAAAATCAAACCATGCAAGAGATTAAAACATTTCTGTTTTAATGATTGTTTATGGATGCAAGTAATAAAAAAAAATAGTACAAACAGTGATAAAATTAATGATGTTTCATGGTTAAACACTTAAATACAATCTATAAACATCCATTTTATATTGTTCAAGCAACTGAGAATGCTCTGGCTCTTTGACAACCAGCTGCATCTAGAACCACATTATTAGAGTCAGCCTGTCCTCCTCCTTCTTCTACCAGAGCTGCTCAGTGCTCCGTCTTTAACTCTGTGTGTGTTTTTGTGCGTCCCTTCCTCTCTGTGGCCTTCAAACCAGCACATTTTGTACCAGATGTCTCTGGCAGGCAGATGACACTGTCACACACAAACAAAAATGAGCATGTGTTGAATGAGCAGTGTGAACATTACTGACTTGTGAAATCCAAAGGACCGAGACACTCACATCCCTTCAGTGCAAAGACAACAAAACTCACAGCAGCATCTCAACAACTGTTGAGCCCCAATGATTGACTGGTGTAAGCCAGCTGACAAGGTGAATCTTTGATCTAATGTAACTGGCAGCAACATCCACCGAAAGAGACTACTAAATGATCAAGGTTTTTATTGTGACCATGTTTATGATGGTGGCTGAACCTCGAGCACAAGCCATCTACACGCAGGGAAAAATGGGAAATGACTTCAACTCTTCGGAATGCAAAGAGGAAGTGGCACCCTCACCCAGTGATATTACTAAGGGGCGGGCAGCAAACTGTCTTAAAATTGCAGGCTTTTATCACAGGAATAAAAAGGATGACAGCCACCTTGACCCAAGAGTATACATAAACTCAGCAGACTAACAGAAGACGTTCATGTCCGTCTACACGTATACCAACATGCCCTGTTCTGGTATTCAGATACTGCAATAAAATAGTCATAAACATGGCAAACACACACCTTCTTTTTTTATGTTTGCTCAAGATTAAAGACATCATATTAGCACAGACAAAAAGCAAGAATCACCTGATCCTTTACAAAAAAAAGAAACAGAGCAACAAGTAGTAATTCCGGCTGAACAATGGGCTTGTTTGAGGAGCGAACAGGTAAACAGACAACTCTAAGCAGGCGGACATCCTCCATTACCTTTTACAGGATATCAGTAGGCTTTGTTTAACATTACGAGTCCTCTGCCAGGGAAAATATATGCAAATGTACCCAAAACCTATGCACTCGCCTTTAATGTGCAGGCATATGTGAAAACCAAATGACTACTGTAATTTCCGGACTATAAGCCGCTACTTTTTTCCGACGCTTTGAACCCTGTGGCTTAAACTATGATGCGGCTAATTTATGGACGAATATAAACGAATATAAACAAGAAAGTGTGT
>JAQMCX010000017.1:5269451-5326521 GCA_029814765.1 Acanthurus leucopareius | reverse complement strand
CCAGTCAGCTGTGTTTTGTGTGTGTTTGTGTGTGTATCTGTGTGTATCTCTGTGTGTGTGTGTGTGTGTGTGTGTGTGTGTGTGTGTGTGTGTGTGGCTGTTACTGGTCAAAAATACACATAGGCCTACATCAAGTGGTTTCAACACTTCTAAGGCTTTAACAAAGCAAAAGAAAAAAAGAAAAAAGAAAGCAGTTAGTAGCAAGCAATTCACAATGGGCTATGTTTGTGTGTGTGTGTGTGGGTGGGTGTTTGTGTGTGTGGTGTGTGTAATTATTCATGCTGTTGAGAAAACAGTTGCTGCTATCTTGTTAGCAAATTTCCTATTTCAGCAATGTGGGCAATATGAGCAGCATAAAACAGACACACAGCAACACAGATGATGTCCAACCTTTCACTGTGGCCTGCATTAGAGAAGAGGCCCGAGTAGGCCGAAAGGTTTTCCACACTGGTTAAAAAGATTTGAGGAATAATGGAATTAGACATTATTAGACATTTTGTGCCTTCGCTGGCACTATAGAGGCAGTTTTGGTGTTTATTAGTTATGTCTATTAGTTATGTTGCAACCATCCATCAGCCTGCAATTATAATGCTTAGAAGAAAAGTGCCAACTGGCTTATAAAACTCTCATTAAGTGTTTAATTTAGTCATTTTTAGCAGTTAAACACATAATTGAATATTAATTCTGTGGAATAAGTATGATGTTTTCTAAAAAAAACACTATTGTTAAACGTCTTCAACCACCCTGTGAGATGCATCTCATTGATGTGATGATCTGCCACTTTTTCAATCATCCTCCCTCACCTTTTCTCAATGGCATCGATGTTCCTGAGGAGCAGCAAAACCTGCCGAGAGTTGCCCTCCTCTCTGTCCGAGAAGAGCAGGTGGTGGCCGGTGATGCACAAGGTGCCTCGGCTCGGCGGGTGCAGCGGCTGTCGGAGCACAACATCCTCCACGTTTGCTGTCTTAATGTGCTCAGAAAACTCCATCAGTTCCCCCTTGACAAACCAAAAAAGCCTGAACTTCTCGCTGACCACTTCAAATCACTTCCTCGCGTGAGAAAATGAAAGTAAACGTCCTCCTCTGTTCCCTCACTTGGTCTGGTTGCACTGCAGATGCGCTCTGTTTGTTGGACGATAAGGTGTCTATTAATAGAATCATTTTTTTCGAAACATTGTCAGGCAGCGGTGCAGCTACACCTTCTCACGCACAGGTGGCTAGCACGAGACTACTCTGGGAATGGAAATGTCAAGCTCGAGGCGACCGAAGACGGAAGTTCACGTTTCCTGAGAAGCAACAACGCTGTGATGTCTTACATATAACTGCTTAAAACTTTTTGTGCGTTGTGGGGGAGAGTGAGGAAGCAGCAGCGACGCGCCTGTTGTATAATAAATGTCCACTAGATGGCAGCAAAGTCAAAGGCTGTTGAAATTAGCACAGACTGAAATGACAACACGTTTGACAGCATTTTTGGCTTTGTGCAGTTATAGAGGAAGTGCTTGAGTCTCACTAAAGCAGAGTCTGCAATACAGTGTGTTAATGTTAAATTACAAGTCAAGGCTCTGAATTCAATAGTTTACTTAGTGACTGAAGCATGTCATTATGAAGTATTAAATACTTAAAAACAGGACGGCCCGTTTTAAAAAAAATTTCATACAGTACAAATACCTATAAAGTTATTGTGTTAATATAACTAATACACAAGAGCACAGGCAGGATATTAATGTTGCAGCTGGTGAAGGTATAGCTTTATTAAAAGTATTAACTATCACAAAAATGTAACTTTTTATGTCGTCGTTGGTGTGTTTAATGTATCATGGTCATTTTAAGTTGACTATTTTATTTTTTATTGTTTTAACATTTATTTACAAAATAACATGCAAATAGAGCATGAAAATAAAAAAGTCTACCACTCTGAGAAAGTACAACGGATTTTATTTATATCATTGCAGTGCTGCAATGTAGCCAAGTATATTTAGGCTACTGACGTATTTCAGAATTAAGAATTTTGAGTATACTTTAGCTTTATGCTATTTTTATCAGTAGTCTATATTTCAAAGGGAAATATACGTTTTATTTCACTACATTATTTGACAGACGTATTTACTTTGCTGCTTGCAAATTTTAAATTTGGAAAAAATAGCATACTCATAAAAAACAAGTCCCTATATACCCATGTATATAAAGTAAAGTAGCATAAACAGCTTTACATGGACCATTATTAAAATACTCCTTTCACATAAGCGCATACCAGTCATTATAATAAGCCAGCAATTTAATAAAGCGTGGACAATACGGTATTAATACATGCAGTGCGGACTTATCGGCCATTTATAAGTAGCCTTTGCTGACAATGTATCTGTATTTTTAAATATAACTTTGAATAAAAGACTGTTATTCGCGGTGCTAATGGGATGTGTTTCAAAGAATTCCTCTGCCATCGGAGAAGTACGGATTTAAAGAAGGCCTAACGCAATACAGATGAAAGTCCCTTTTTAATTAGTAATAAAATCATGAAAAGTAACCCGACATATGTTGTAAAGACAGAGTAATCTGCGCAATCACGCTTTATTCCAATCACAGAATACTTTCACTTTGAAATTCTGGACGCACAATTCAACTTTGAATAACTTTTTATCAATCACACTCCGACTATAAGCGACCTCCGGGCTCTGCTGAATGTCTGTCCTCCTCACATTCTGCACGCCATAAATGATCCAGCAGCGTGTGTGTCCTCTGCGGGATGGGCGGTCACTGCCTCATATCTCCATATAAAGGAGGTGAGGACCTGTTGCGCTCTAATCGCCCAGCTGCCAATCCAGCAAGCGAATTCCCAGGGACCGCATTCATCTCTGCGCCGATGGAGTTTAAAGAGTTTGGAGATGAGTCCTCGGAGGGAGACACGGAGGATCTGGACAGCGTTAAAGCGCTCACAGAGAAGCTGAAGTTAGAGACGCGCAGACCATCTTATCTGGAGTGGCAGGAGCGGGTCCAGAGGCGACCGTGGACGGAGAGTTATTCTGCAGACAGTCCGGACCCCGCAGAGCGAGTCGTTTCCACGCCTGCGACTCAGAGAGCAGAGAACTCAGAAGTGGTTGCACGCAACATCTGTGGCTTTGACACTATTGATGATGCTTTGGAGTTTCTGAGAAAAGAACTGGTGAGTCACTCTTGAGCGTTTTATCGTACTCAAGTATCTATTACACTGAAAAACATTTGATCTATTTTATTAGTGATAATGTTGTACACCTCACCCTGTCAAACAAGAAGTATAAAATAGAAAATGTATAGTATAAAATGTCTAATGCAAAGTATAAAATGTCTAATGCAGTTCTCACAGCCCAAGCAAGCAGTTTGTAAAACAATAAAATGCCTGTTTCCTCATAGGTCTCTGCCAATAAAGCACACATGCCAGTGATTTACACACCTGGATTACAAGATAAAAACTAGGAGAGCCATCCAAACAAACTTCCTCATATTTTCTGCTGTTTTATTGATGCTCACTCTCTCTTTAACCTATACTTCTCTCACCTCTCACCTCTGTTTTCCCGTCAGAGAGAGATGCAGCTTCAGGACAACCGTTTGGCCCGTCAGCTGATCCGCCTGCGTGGGGAGATCCACAGACTGAAAGTGGAGCAGGTGTGCGATCGCCATAAGGAGATGCTGGACGACGCAACGTACGAGCTGGAGGAGTGCGGTGAGGAGTCGGACCTGCTGTGCGACATCCCCATGAAGGCAGCCTTCGCTCTGTCCACCCCGCTCAAACACCTGGGCCTGACCAAGATGAACATCAACTCCAGACGCTTCTCACTGTGTTGAAAAAAACAACATATTTCATGCTACTGAGGATGTTTCCACCCCGTCCTCTGTGTTTGTGCTGGCTTGTTAATAGGGTTATTTCCTCTTCTGGAGGTGTTTTGGTGATAAGGTGAAGAGTGACTGCCAGTTATAGGTGCACTAGGTGGAAATAAAATTGACTGCTTTGATGTGCACCTTGGCTCGACATGCAGAAGGAAGTGTCAGTGTGCAGACCTGCGGGGGTTCACACCCTGTATTACCTAACACTGACGCACTTTCCTGGTGGACGGAGCACGGGCAGACCTTTTGTTGACTGTTCTTTGAACAGTGTTCAGAGTAGATAAATGAAGACTAAGCGCTAAACTGTAATGTAAAAGCAGATATGAAATGGGTATATGTTTTATATCTTCTAGCCAATGATTTAGTAGTGTAAACGCAAAGCTTCATCTGTGCCAAAGAAATGCCCAACAGTTACCAGGAGAGTAGTGCTGATTTGCTGCAAGATTTTCATTAAAATAGGAACAAGTTCACTTCAGAACAGACGGGAATGTATCGGGGAGTTTTTCAGACAGGTACACAGGTCAGATTACTTTACATTTGTGGTTCCCAGATTGAAAAATCTGAGAGGTTTAGAGGTGATCAACAGGATCACTCTCTGGTTGAACTGGTTATATTCAGTGTTGAAAGGAAGCAGACATTGCTTCAATATAAGAGGTTTAAAGGTTTTGAACTCCTTTTGTATATTTTGTTTGAGGCATTAACTGAAATAAAACCAGCAACATGAATTTAGCATGTCTGGTCTGGTCTGAACTGGTCTTATAAAGAAAATGTCCAGCAACATTTTTAAGTGCATTAAGTCCTCTAATGCAGCAACAGGTTCCAGCTGTAGATGCCTTCATCAGGCTACTATTCATATCAGCATTTCCAGAGAAAGTGGGATTACATGCTCCGGCATTTTTCAACCATTTTTTTTCACAAACATAATATATTGCCATAGGCTCACCTCTGCAGTGACACGACCCAGGAGCATTTTGCTCACAGTGACCATGTCCAGATGCTGCAGGGCACGGACTGGAAACTATACAGGGCTGGACAGTGACCAAGTGTGCTTTTGTTACTTTGCAGGCAATTTAGGGCAAATTAAATGGTTTATTATACAGCTTAATATTTTCAGTAACAGCAAGTAAAAAAAAAAAAAGATATTTTTTTTGTTAAGTGATATTTGACAATGTTTGTCTCTGTGTAAAATGTATAAAAACATTTTAAAGTAGCATTATTTTCATTCTAAGCAGATTTTTGAAACTACTGTTATATGCTTGTATCTTCATGACAAAATGAGTATAAAAGAAAAATGCCTTAAAATTGTTTTCTGTTGTGCATAAAAAAACAATAATAAAGAAACTTTAACATATCTGTGTCTCTTGTAATTGTTTTTATTAGCATTTTAACTTTAGACTGGCTTTTTCCATCTTTCTATACACAATTTGCTGTTAGTTTTATGCAGGTTAAATGTCACCATGTGCTCCATCAAATCCATCCACCTCATCCATCCTTGGAGTTAGAGTCATCCTGCACAATGGTCCCTTCTTTTCTTTTCATGAGACATTCATGACCTGGTGTAATTTCCAAACATATGAATGAGGCCCTACAGGGATGTGCAGAAGCACAGACATTGTTGGACGTAATTAGTCGAACAAGAAACCAAATATGCCTTGGCAAAGTGCGATCAGTGTGTGAAATGAGAGCACAACTACTACTACTGAAATGAACATAATGTGGCATACTCTGGAACATGGATGACCTCATGTGTGACCTCAATAATAGAAATGGATATCACATGAAAAATGAACAGAGGCTGGGGTATCGTACCTTAAGGCTTTATTCTTCTGTGAATTCTTTCACAATAAAGCGTTGCAAACCTGTGTTTCTTACGCCGCTCAGCTCTGCCCTGCAGATACTTTTCCTTGACCTTTTCCCTATATCGTAAGGCATGTTATCATGTGAGCAGAAGCTAATATTCGAGTCTAAATAAAGCATAGAGATTATTTTGAAGCTAAACAAAATTAAAAATACATGCTATTTGGATTGGGTAAAGACTGTATCAAGACGTACATGAGCAAACATCAGTGGCAGAACAAAAGTGCAGCTGCTTGTATAAAAGAGGCCAGCACCTGCAATGTGAGGAGGGCCGGAGGAGGGCTGGAAAAGTTGCTGCATATTGATGGTATCTTTGGTTGATTGCGTAATAGAATGTGATTTCCAACCACATTTGGAAGTGGTGACAATTGTGATCGAGAGAGTAACTAGGAATCCCCTGCAAGGGCCCAAAAGCCTGCCAAAAACTAAGCTCCAAGGATGGTGAGACTCCTTTAGGCATGTGCCAGATGATCTAGGGGTTTATTTCGTCATTATAAGATTGTGTCTGAAAAGATTCTGCCATTAGAAACAGATGTAACGCAACGGATGTGCATGTGCATCTTTTTATTTGCTGTTTTTTTTAATTGAAATATGCTCAATAAAAGGTTCTGTAGCTTACATCACTATGAAAATGTGTAAATGAAACTACCTCAATAATCTTTCTTGATTTCTACTCTCTCAGTTATATGCTTTAACGGAAAAAGTGCAAGCTTAAGTGGTTTTATCTCAAGTGACACTCAATGTATGCCGCGGCGGTCTTCTAAGCACATATTTCTGTGCACTTCCTGTAATGTTTGGACTGACTTCCTGCATGTGCACGCTCTGAAGCAGCAGCTGTTCACCACAAGGGAAGAGATGCGGCCCACAGCGAGGCTGTTTGAAAGTTAGAGAAACGCTTCAGCACAGAGTGTGTGTGTGAGGAATCCGAGACGGTCGTTAATTCATGACTCCTTCAGGGCTAAATGTGATCAAACTGAGGCTTCCACTCAACAAAGAGCCATGGTCAAGATCACTTATTCACATTTGTTTATTTTGCTCTCTAAGTGACAAATTTGTGGCTATTTTTTTCTATTCTGCCTTCTTTACTTAGTTGTATAAACCATGGCCAAAATCTATTTTTAAATGCTTCGCCGGCCACAAAGAACAGACACAAACCACATGGGTGACTGACACAAATAGCCTTGTTGTCATTTGGTCTTGACACTAAACCTGGGGCCTGAAACCACTACACAGGAAACACAATTGTCCAAAATGGCTAAAATGGTCTTCTGTGTGGGATAATTTCCAGTATAATAAATTCTAATTACTTAAATTACAATCCTGTTAACATTAATATGATCCTGAATGCAATTTTCAATCTTTGGAAGGAAAAGTTAGTCAGAGCAAACCTGGACCACCACCCCATCCTCACACTGATGGTGGTCCTCATCTCAAAGGTCACAAGTTCACAGGTGTTTTTCATAAAAATAGCATAGAATAAAAAAATTCAACCCCCCTCCCGCTGTCTTGCAGCCTACCGTACCCTCCTTTTCTAACTGTACTGGAACATCCACACCTCCGCTCCCACTTTTGGAGAGGTGCTGTCCTGACCCCTTTACCATGGAGCCTATAACGTTCCCCCTTGCTCACACACAGCTGCATTGTGAAGCACCTGTTAGAAGCCTGCAGAACAACCCTCAACCTTTAACGACAGGAAACTCTCTGGCTTGCTCTCCTCCACTCCTCTAAACTGTGTTGCATGCGTGTACGTACAGCCACACATCAGCACTCCCAGCATTTGACTTCGTTATAACAAGAGAAGCGGATGATGATATCTTCACACCCAGGCTCGGCTAGCGAAAAACTCAAAAACTGTTAAAATTCCCTTTCAAAAACGCAGAACTATTTCATAAAGAATATCTCTATGGAGGTGCTTTTAATCTAATGATATTGAACGCTTGAACAGACATTTCATTTTTGAAAAGGTAAGTTTCAAACCTTAATCCTACCAGTGTCAAAGACTGTGACTACTGTAGATAGCCATACATTATCATTTATGTAATATAAAATATACTACATAAATCAGACTCGTTGTTAAGAGCTGGTAGTGTTTATTCTTTTGATATTTTATAATCTGTATTTAACAGAAAAGGCCAGTTATTCAGAGAATGCTTGTGTCAATGTACCTGCTGATGTAAATCTATGTTACAAAGAAAATGGAACTACATTGAGAACAATCAGATGCTTTGTAATAAATTACACACCTATTCTAATAATCAATCGATTAAGTTCATCATTAAAATTTATCCTAAACTTTAGGCATATATATTTTTACCATAACATAATTGTTTAATATAAACTCCAGTCATGCATGTGGTTTTAAATTCCTCATGTCACACAAACATGTCTATATGCAATATATTATGTATATGATAATGACTACATAAATGACTCCAAATACATAAATATTTGAAAGAGAAACATTCAAGAGTTGCAATGCAGTTGATGCAACAAGTAATTCTACATCAATGTGTTTTTTTTTTAGGTCACATGTTGTTTCTTGGTTTATGGTGTTTTCAGTGCCTTTTTTAAGCTTCGCTCACATTTAACCAAATGTCCTACAGACCTCATTTACCATCTTCATACCCATAATACTTTGTAAACAATAACACTCATCAGTATTTGTTTGGAAAGGCCTTCAGCTGCAGATCATAAAAAGAAGAGTAGCCCCTCAATGGAAAATGCTGACTTTGTTTGTATGACTCCCTGAGTGCTGGTTAGCAGGCGTAGGGGTGCTGATCATTCAAAAAAAAAATCTCCATTCCTTGGTGATCCTCCAGTGATTCGCTCCTTGGGGATTTAGTACAGTGGTGTGTTGTTATTGCCGGGTCAGGCCTCTCCAGATTTTTCTCACGGCTCAGAGCCTTTGGGACAGACGGCTGCTGCGATTAGCCCACTGACCCTGTTCCATGAGTGGTCCAATGGGAGCTCAGGAAGCTTGAGAAAGCCAGTTTGTTAAGGGCACCAGTGTAACACACAATACAGAACACGTGCAGACATTGGATTATACTAGATTAGTATTTGTAGACTTTGCAGAGCCTGCTATTCAAGTCTGAATTAGAATTAGAACATGTAAAGGCTTGTGATTTGCAAAACTAAAAGTGAACCAAAGTGTTGTTTGTTGAAGTTATGGAAGTGATTTATGTGATTTTATTAGACAGTTATGTGCATGTTTATGCAGTGAAAAAGAGTCACTAACATGAAATGATACAAGCTCTTGGTTTCCAGCTTGATTCACCACAGAACCTCCATTTTGAGGCGATGCCTTCAGTCACATCCGCTCAAGGAGTTTTCGAAACAACAACAACATTTTGTGTTCCACCAACAAATCTTAAAATGCTAGTATGAATAATCTTTTTTGAAAATTAAAAAAAAAGAGTATGTATTGTTAAAATATATTACTTTTTGGCTAGCTAACAGGATTGGCTGTATGCTGGCTTTGATTGCTATGACTGCCATTTATTTGAAGATGCCAAAGCTGTCTAAGATGTCGGCCAAAGAAAAATATGTATAGTACAGAATATCTGTAATTTAAAAATGAGTAATTAATTTTTCATGATAAAAATATCAAAATACACAATATGTTAAACCGAGCCCTGTTAAACAACTTGAACGTCTAAATCGCAGGAAAGATGGGATGTAACTGCAGTTCGGACTATTCAGACGAGGACTGGATCGAGAACTTGGATGAAATCTGTGAACATTGTAACTGTCCCATAGCTCCACAGTCATGCAACCCAGTAAGTGTCTTTAGAAATATCGCATGTGCTGGCGCAATCTTTCTTTTTTGAATTATATTGTTGTGGCAGTATAGTGTACACTGTGGGGTCTGATGTGTCAAAGTGATTTAAAAATAAGTTTTGTTGACTTGCAGTGTTCACTTTGAGGACATGCAGTAAATATAAGTGTGAACATTGCAAAGGTTCCCACAGCTCATATAATGTTGTGTTAATGGTGTAACCTTAACCAAGTAAAAATACAAAGAATGATTTGTTAGCAGATGTTTGCGGCTGGAGAAGTTTTTACATAACTGTAGGAAAGTTTTATTTATATTAAATTGGAGTTAATTATTTACTTGTGTTAATTGTTTTCTTACAATAAGATAGATGTACCATTATAATAAAAATAATGGCAAAAACTACCTTAATGTGTGACACAATGACAATGACAGAGACATTTTATCTTTGAACAGCTGGTAATTTGCTGATAAGATCTTTCCAATAACCAGAAATTCACACAGCTTTTACTGTGAATGTGATATGTGATGGCTCCTTGTTTAACTGCGTGTTCCACGGAGAGCTGAATTTATAATGAAAGTCTACTCTTGTTTCCCTCTCACCAGTACACGGACCAGCTGATTCCAGTTCATCCATCACAGCATTCACCTCCTACATCTCCTTTACCAGGTGACAGAGTACATTATATTTTTCTAATTTTTTTTTTGCGTGTCCCTTGTATATTATATAGTGTGGCGAATTAATGGAAGTAAAGTGAAGTACAACATTCGACAATGTTTTAACGGGGAAAAATGTCAAAACAAGAGAACTTGACAACATCGATGATGAACGTTCCAGTGCCAGGGAGAGTGTTATTGAAGGCATTATTTAATAAATATGAAAATAATTTTAAACAAAAAATGGCAATGGGATAAAAAGTTTGGTTATTTCCTTCAGCCCCCAAAAAATTGAGGTTGAGAAGTTTAATTTGCATTTCAGTGTTTTGTCGTTAAACTTTATTCAACTAACGTCATACTCTTTGAATAATTCCATCCATGCATTTTATATTTTAGCCACAAAGCATTTTCCATTGACCTGACCAACTTCCTTGGAACATTTCCATCATTGTGTACATGACAATGTGTTTAAAATGCTTGTGCTGTATAAGTAAAATAAGCATACCATATGGATCAGTTATTCAGATCAGTTATTGTTTTTGAGCTTTTAAATCAACGGCATCTCCGAGTGTTGCACAGGAGTTTGGTTAAAAATGTATGCTGACAATACTGTTTTATCTATGCAGCAAAAACACCTCTATTACTGCAGCAAAGTTAAAAGTCTGCCTAAGCAAGGTGGCAGGTTGGCTTGACACTTCCTGTAAAACACTGAATCTGAAAAAAAACTGTCTGTGTTTCTTAATCAAAAGCTTCTCACCTACACACTTTTTCAAAGTGACGATAAATGATGATGAACTAAACACAGGAATTTTAGCATCATTGACTCGAAGCTAAGATTTCAAAAACGTAAAAAAGCCAGGCAGAATGGTCGAAACAACGAGGCAAATGAGACATCCTTATACCATTTAGTACAACTGTAACATTTAGGCATGTCATATTTTTTTACTCGTTTCTTATACTGCATCACGTCTTGGTCCCAGGCATCAGGCAAAGCCAGTGAACCACTAACATCCCTTTTTAATTAAGCTGTCAAAGTTCTGGAAAAGCTAAGATTTCATCATTTAAATACTCTAAAGACATTCGGTCTTTTCAGTTTTGACAGTTTATTTCATTTGCCTTAACTTCACACTTACATTAATTGTCTCCGCCATCTAGCTCGATCCAGTTTTGACTCGATCATGACTAGACTTCATTGCACTGCCACTAACACTAGAAGTACACCAGAACCGGGTTGTATAGCTAAGTCACATTGTGCGACTTCCTTTACACGAACTTCATTCTCATTTAAAGAGATATTGTGGAGAATTATGTAGGGTATTTTGTTCTTGAAGCAAAACTGTTGGTTATATGTGCAAACTTCGAAAAAACACTCTGTAACAATGTTATGCCCTTAAAACACCTCTCTTAATGTGGCATTTAAAGTTTCCCCAAGCTTTGTACACAACTCAGAACAGCAGCATGCCAAGCTAATGTAACCTGAACCAGAGACAATATGCTACTAACACCTGACTATGGCAATTACAGAGCAAAATCTTACTAAAATGATTAATGATTAACAAAATGAAATGAGCGAAAGCAAGTTTTGCCAACACAGCTGAACATCAAAAAAGAGCAACAACACAGGACATATAACTAAGCAAGCCAGCTTTTATTACTCACTGGTCCAGCAGCAAGAGGTCCCTCTAGGCACCTGCTTTGCAACTTTTAATTTTGCCAAGTTCGTTACTTTTTCTTTATTTAAAAAAAAAAAAAAGATTGGCCACCTCTGTCAACATGCACTTCTGTATCTTCACCCCTGCTGTAATGTCCAATGAGGCTGCTGAGCCTGTCAGCGTTAGGCTTGCTGGCTTTAGTTACGTAGTCATGTGGCTTAGGTAATATTTTTGGGTTAAGACAGTGCACATCTCACTTCATATTAATAAATTCAAACCCCAGCACATAATTCAAGCCTTCTCTCTGTTTCAACAACCACATTTGTAAGTAAAAATGTATTTCACTTGTAATTTATTTAACTTAAATCTTACAACATTTCCTACTTGCAGACAATCTTGTCGTGGCCATATACAGTTATGAACCCAACCATGATGGTGACCTGGGCTTTGAGAAAGGAGACAAACTCAAGATCCTCAACAAGTAAGCTACTGTTTAACATATAAACTCGGTAATAGAGCTGTAATAACATTTAAGCCCTAAGCAACAATTTGTATACCACCCACTCATCCCCCTGTCACGTGAAATTTCATTTAGCGTGTCCGACTATTATGTAAACCCCTGATGAAAACCCCTGTACATCCTTACCAGCTGTGTTACCTATGCCTTACATCTATGAAAGTGTGAGCAGCGGTCTACAGAACAGTGATCTGATGGCCTAAAGCACATATGTTGTACTTATCTAACGGGAAAATGCTCTCATCTAATATTTCCTGTAATTCTTTACTATCAACTACAGAATAAATAAAAAAATATAAGAAATTTTAGCCATATGATTACATGCTGGGATCAAATGGGGAAACCTGCACAATAACACATAAACATATAGAATATAGAGACACATGTGCTTACAGATTTGCAGTGCATTTGTTTGAATATATGTTTTGAATATATATTTATTTCATTTCATTTTTTGGAAGAAAGAGCAGGCTTTATGAATGAGAAAAGCTATAGAGGACTAACTTGTTTGGTTTTATCTGGTGGCTCAGCAAATTTCATGGAGTGAAGTTTCACCCACTTAGGCAATACAGTCATGTCTTCTGTAATATATGTGGACACTTAAGGGGGTAATAATGACATGATTCAGAGTACATAATTACGTACAAAATGGACATTTATAGTTTTTTTCTTGTGATGAATTGTAATATTTCTGGATGAATTTTTTTTTTTTTAGTTTTTTAGAAATGAAAATTAAGAATGAGAATAAGAATAAGATATGAAAGTGGTTTGGTATCATAGATACCTCGCACAAGACCATAATGTAGAAAGATGCTGTATGCAAAATATAGTTCAACTGTTAAAATTAAGTACATAAAATGTAATCTTTTTAAAATACTCAGAAAATAACTAGAGTTTGGTTGGTGGCTGAAAAAGTCTCAGGTGGGTGTTTTTTCTGTGAACTTACACTTTTCCCCTTAAAACCTCAAAGTTTTAGCAAGCTACATACAGTGTGGTGAATATTTTATGTAACTTGTATTTAGCTTGTAGCGTGCATGTGCTTCTTCTCTGTCGCCCCCCCATTATGCTTTCTGCTGATATGTAAGACATTCCCCCGCCTACTGAATGTGAGCATGCAGTGAGCGTTTTCATTACAAAGACTCTTTTTTTGCCTGTGGGGGCTAACTTAAGGGGTTTTCTGATGATATACCATTAACTTCTGAAAAGTCTAGACTGCCGTGAGGCATCACAGACATGTCTGTTTTATTTGTGTCTCTTTTTACACCCAGGGATGATCCAGAGTGGTATTTCGCAGAGTCTCTCATCACAGGCCAGCAGGGCTACATCCCATACAACTTTGTTGCGATGACCACTGTGGAGACTGAACCGTATGTCGTACAGAAAGCATTATTATACTGATCTCAACAGCACACCACTCAACCTCAGCGCCTTTACACATTATGCATGCTGTGTCCCTGGGGGAAAGGAAGTGGTTTGCTAAGAGGGTGAAGCATGTTGTATGTTTGCACTGCAGGTGGTTCTTCAAGAACATTTCTAGAAACGAAGCCATGAGGCTCCTCCTCGCTCCTGGGAATACGCTGGGCTCCTTCCTGATTCGAGAGAGTGAGACAACTCCAGGTAAAGTGATCGTCAGAGCACTGACTCATACACAGTCCACAGACTGTAGCCTACTTCATAAGGTTGTTTCTCAACAGTGTAAATGAATATGGCCTGCTACATTTGCTCAAATGTCACAGTCAGCATTTGAATTAGTCTTACAGGTGAGAAATTGCATAAACTGATAGTTATTACTGGCAGTGTTTCTAAAATAAGAAACAAACCCTCTCCTGTTTCCAAACTCACTTCCTCTATTTAGTTTCACTTTTGCCTTACTGCTGACAATGTTGAGACTTGCACATGTATGTTCCCCTCTCACCCCCACTTCAGTTCCAAACACAGCACGAACAATGAAATGCTAACCAGATGTGTGCAATAAATTAGTATTATTTTTGTTTTAAAGCTGTTAAACAGAGAAAAACTTGTTAACTGTTAAGTAAAATAAGTGTTAATGTTATTGGAGTTTGCTCCTGTATTATTACTAATTAATCTAGAGATGATTTGATAATGTTATAATACTGCACTTCAGATTTGATTTGTGATTTTTAGATGTTTTTGTTAAAATCTCCATTAGTTCAGATTTAATTATGCTTCCTTTGTCATCCAGGGTCATACTCCTTATCGGTCAGGGACTTGGACCACAACACTGGGGAGGGAGTCAAGCACTACAGAATCCGCAACATGGACAACGGTGGCTTCTACATCACAGCAAAGATCTCCTTTAACTCGCTAAAGGAGCTCGTCCAGCATCACTCACGTGCGTACAGCCTCTTATCAAGTTTACAGAATACCATGGTGGTCTTCAGCTGAGTCGTCTTAAAACCTGCCTCTGCTCTCTTTTCCATTCAGGTGATGCAGATGGGTTGTGCACAAAGCTGATGAAGCCATGCCAGTCGAGGGCACCGCAGAAGCCCTGGTGGCAGGATGAGTGGGAGATTCCCCGAGAGTCCCTGAAGCTGGAGCGCAGGCTCGGAGCAGGACAGTTTGGAGAAGTCTGGATGGGTGAGTGACAGAGAAGCTGAAAAAATCAGAGACATAAGAGGAGTAAGGGTTGCTCATGGGCTTTTCTAAAAGAACGCAGGGAAATTTTTGACATTTAACTGTCGTTTTTGCATTTGTACATAGGAGTTTGAACCATCTTAGGACAAATACATCACATGTACAAAGCCCAGTTTCTTAATCAAGTTGTGGGTTTATCTGTGTCTGCTAAAAAGCCTCTGACCAGAGTGTTTCTGCCATGTATGCAGAACAGTTTCCTCAACACAGCCGTAATTGTAGGTTTGTAAGAGATGGTTAACAGCAGAATGAGGCGAGGTATTTTCCCTGTTATACAACATCACTCAAACTACATTAATCTTTCCAGTAAACACTCAGATTGGGGGAATTTTTCTCTTTTTAATACTTGCATGATTTTCTATTGTCGCTGTAGAATATTGAATTCAACAAAAAGACAAAATGTTTTGATCACAAGGGTACCAGCTGAAGTAAACTGTACAATTACTGTGCCAACTATTTTCCATCCACATTTGCCAGCACAATTCAACATCCCAAACAAACCACTGTATTAGAGCTAAACACTGCCAACCATGGAACTTGTCCTCATTTACACAGCCACTCTCTATTTACAATATCTTCTCGCGTGTAGTCTGGGCACTGTATTTGTTTTATTATCCTCATTTAAACATGGACATACTTGAATAATGGGAGTGACTGTCATATGCTACGAGATATTTATTCTTGTTAGTTAACATGAAAATATGCGATAACCATCATTTAAAAGGGAGAAGATTTCCATGGTAGATAAAAGAGATGGAGGAATGCTTTGAATAGGGACTGTAATTTGTTCCCAGCAGTGCTAAGCTTCACGCATGGTGTGAGATCCTCAGTGCGTTATATGACTGAAGATAAAACTGGATGGTTGTGGGTTTGGTTGACATGTTATACAGGAGGGTTAATGTACCAGAGATGGAATGAGATCCTGTTAGCGTGAGAGTCATGTGGAGCTGTTGGTTTAGCACGTACATTCGATCATAACTCATTAAATAAACACTGTATTTGTGACCCTTGCAGGCTAAGATAAACACTTATACAGTGATTATAGTGTAGTTCTTCATGTGCACAAAATGATTTTTAGTTTTGTGAGCAGCATGGATCCCTGCAGGTCAGTCGATCCATGCTGAAATATTTCAAGAGCTGGTAGATGGATTGTCACAAAAAAACTTGTTCAGATATTCTTAAGCAATGAAGCTATCTGACTCTCTATTGTAGCACCAAATAAACAAATATTGCAAATATTCATGGAGCCAAGGAATGAATCTCAAAAAAATTCTGGCTTTTCCCTTATTGCAACTTAAAGGTTAAAGTTTAATTTAACCTTTGCCTGTCAAAGTATCAGATTTTCACAACACCATTATCATGGCCTGAAGAATTATTAACATTAAAATTAACAATATTATTGCAATATCTGTAGAAAACTGAGGTAAATAAGGTTATCATTCAAATTTATCTTGAGCCTTGTTTATAGAATGCATGAACCAGAACTGTAAAAAAAAGGGAAAAGACCATGGTTATTATCAACACTCCTTTATGAACCAGTGAATTATCTCAACATCTCCCTAATGTATTAACACAAACGTTGATATATCTGTTCACAGTTCTTCGACGATAAATGTTCCTCAGACTTATATGATCCTCTTGATTTCAATTTCCCCTTAAGATGAACTGCAATAACTTTTGTGATCCCTGAACGTTTCCTCCTTTGCCACCACTGGCTTAAAAATCCAAGTAGTCTAATACTCTGATATATGACAAAATACCTGAAAAGGAATGGGATTCCCATCAGCCTCAGCTGTACTTTCAGTTGATTTCTTTTCAGTAACTGATTGCATGCAAAAACTAAATTACATGGCAACTTTGTATACATTATACTTGCTAAACATCAGCATGTTGTTGATGTAATTGAGAGAGAGTTAGCATGTTGATGATGGCATTTTTCAATTTTCCAGGTGTCTACAACAATGACAGAAGGGTGGCAATTAAGAACCTGAAGATGGGCACAATGTCAGTAGAGGCCTTCCTGGCAGAGGCCAACATGATGAAGAACTTGCAGCATCCGCGGCTTGTCCGCCTCTTTGCGGTTGTTACCCAGGAGCCTATCTATATTGTCACAGAGTACATGGAAAATGGTGGGTAGAAATACTTTATGTGTCATTTTACAAATAATACCAGCCATCAAGCGGGAAAGCCTCATTCCCACATGTTACTGGAAGCATGAGAAGAAAAGTAAAACTTAGTCCCAGGGTGTTTCCATGAAATAAAAGCTCATTAGATTACAAAGAAAACCTTCTGTGATCCTCCAAGCTCATTTCAATTCAGTTTAGTCACTGTGAATATGTCCAAGCCTGTCTGAAATAATCATTTCCTTAATCTCCTGCCTCGTTACCCTGAACACAGAAGATGTTGTCATCAGGTTGAGTTCTGTGCCTGCAGAAAAGACAAAGACCGTGTTTAATACTCAAGATCAAACATGTAGATCTTTTATCGGACTGTGGGTGCCAGAGCACATGCTCGAACAAATAACTGGGCTGCCCCATGAGTTTCACCCTGTTTATGAGTCATATTGCTTTCAGACGTGTTCTTCACTCCGGTGGCTCTGTTGAATTTGCTTTCTAATCACGCAGCCACAGCTGCTTTCTTCTTCTATTTATTTGTGCTGAAGTATATGATGTGAAAGCACAGTGCAGCTTTCACCTGTGTTGTAAATGAATATAGCTGTGCGAGCAAACCTAAATAAAGGAGCTTAAGTCATAGGCCTCACCTCCCAAAGCATGCTGCTCCGCTGAAGTGGCCCACCTTCTGATAGGCTATTTTCAGCTTCTCCCTCATGACCCTCCTGTATTCGCCACTCTGCGCTAAAATGCTTCAGAACAAACATGAACTTTCACTTCTTCTCCCAGGCTCCTTCAGACAGGTTAACGGTTGTTTACTCACCAAGAGGAAATCTCTCCTCGCCGGTCTGAGATGGGGGGGGGGGGTCAAAATAAGAGAGGGTGATTCCCCATGTTATTGTTCGGCTCTGATTAGGCCTGGCGACCCTCCAGAGTGTGTTTTGGCCACATGCATCCACAGGCACTCTCTAGGAGTGACACATGTACACAAATATTGAAACACAGTGAAGTTGTTGTAGTAAACAAACTTCAGCTATGGTGGTTTTCTTCAGCCTCCTGCGACCTCTTGCCTTTTTACAATACAAATACATGTGAATTACAAAGACAAGCAATAAAATGGGGTCATGGTTACGACTGCTGTTGACTTTCCACATTATAAAGTCTGTGTCATGTAAAAGTCAATTACGTCGAAATGCAGCGGTCAGACTGAAGTGATGTATCGCTCCAATCTCAAATCTGTTTATTCTCAGACTTGTAATCTCTGATCTTCTTATTCACTTGGAGCAACACTAACAAAATGCATAGAGAGATGTTGTCACAAACACAGCAGCTGCCCTCCAGTTGAATTGAATGGAGTGCCTTTGTATAGTCTTGTATGAGTGGCCTGTAAACCACCAGCAGTGGCTCTACATGAAGCTGCCTCTTTGTCTGGGATCCTCGTGTGGACAGGACACAATTGTCGCCTCTGTTGTCGAGAGAAAGGATGGCTCGAGGTTCCTGTCTTTTCAGTTTGTCTCTTTTTTTTTATTATTATGAAAGACAACAAAGATGGAAAATAACAGGCGTGTCATCTCAGCTTCCCTTTGTGACCTTGACAAAGAGCGTTCCTCTGGCTCTCAGACTTCAAAAGCAGTCTTCCGGACTTAAGCAGAGGAGCAAAGGCCTCCTCTTTCCTGGCACAGTTGATTCCTCTTAACTATTTCCTCTGGTTTGACTTGGTTGGCTGGTGTGGAGACGTATTGTTCTGTGCTAATCAAACTCAACACAAAGTCAGCTGTCAGAAACTGTGCATAAGCCTGACTGATGCTGCGTGTACTTCCTCACAGTGATATATTTCCTGATTTGAAGTGCTATTCTGGTCCGACTCCATCTATTTCTGTCTATGGGGAGTCATAATGTTTGACTGAGGAAAAATATCATCAGGCTTCTAAAGAAAGCTTTACTCTTCTTTTCCAGTTAATTTTATTGTTACCCAATTATCTGTACACCTTCAAATACAGTGGAATAATCAAGTGTAGTGTCTGTGATATAGGTGGTTGTAATCTAGATTAGTCACTTTCTAAAAAAAAAAGAAAAAAGGTTGGTGTCGTCTAAATGTAAAGGCTGACATTTTGAAATACATTTGTGCTCAGTTTGCTTTAAAAAGTAGGTCAATAAAAGCATGAAAAAGTGCTTTCCTGAAGAGACATAACTTGCATATTCTTTTTTACAGGCAGCCTGGTGGATTACCTGAAAACAACGGAGGGAGGCAGCTTGCAGATGAAAGTTCTGATAGAAATGGCGTCTCAGGCAAGACATCTTTTTTCTTTATTCCATCAATGTGTCTGTGCTCCTTTCACTTAATTTACTAGATTTCCTTCCGTTTACTCTTTCACTGCTTATTCTCTCAACATGATCCTCTTAGACAGGAAAGAGCCACTCTTGTTATGAGGCTTACATTCAACTCTAATCCCGTGATAACAACAGAGCTGAACAGGCGTGTGTGCTTTTTGTCACACCACCTCTTTTCTGTGTTCAATGAAGTGCAGACTCACATACACTGTCAAAATCAGAAAATGGTGATAAAATGTGAAACTGACTGTAAGGTGGCAATTTTCCACACATAATTTTTCTCTTCTTTGTCTTCCTGTGTTTCATCAACCCACAGTGGGTGCTCTGTCAAAGCTCTGCCAAAGTGGTAACCATTGTGTGCTCACCCGTATGAAAGTTTATGTTATGAATATACAATATCAAGCCTGACAAATTGCTAATTTGGTCAGTTAAGCCAGATGTTTGAACATGAGGTCTGTTGCTGACTGCAAGTAAAAATGATTGCACTACATTTAGGGGAGCCTGTTTATTCTCTCTCCTCTAAAAAGATACTGTAGATAAGAACAATGCAATATATAGAGTAGACAGTATTTTTTGGCATCATGAGGCAAAATTTTAATAGTAACCTTTCAACATATTGTACTCCAGGAGGTCTGCAAGAGAACTGGACTTCAACACCTAAACTTTGCTTTGTCCACTTAGCCTTTGATGAGAGACTTTTGTTTTACAAATGCAGATGGGCATGCAAATAACATTATAAATATCCAATATCTCCTTTGTGTTCATTAGTGTGTAGTGCAAAACATGACAGGTGTGTTACCACATCACAGCTCTGCACAGAGCTTGGGGCTTATTGTGTTCGATGCCACGGGGCTTTTATCAATGAGTGGCTAAAAGGGATTATGATAAACAGTGGGGAACGTCATTTGAGGGGGGACACCGATGTGTGTGTGTGTGTGTGTGAGTGTGTCATCCCGCTGTTAGATATTATTTCAAGTGCCTCAGAAGCCTGGGGCATTTGCACAGGTTTATTCCACTGTTGTTGTAAATGTGAAGCTACAGTCTGGAGACAATTAGCTTAGCTTAGCACTAAGACTGGAAACAGAGAAGAAAACAGCTAGACTGCCCCTGTCACCTACTAGCACTGCTAAAGCTCTCTAGTAAGCACATGATATCTAGATTGTTTACTTTTTACCAGAGTGTACAAATAACACGTTGCGGTTTTTCTGGGCTTATGACCTCGATTGTTAGCAGTGACTTCCTGGTGTATCTGTTTAGTTGCCGCGCAGAAAACAGAGAATCCAGCAAGTGTAAAACAACGATAAAACAAATGAGATATTACAAGGTTTTTTTTGGTGCTTTAGAAGAGCTGGTATCCAAGTTGTTCTTAATCTTGGACAGAGCCAGGCCTGCTTTCCCAGCTCTATATTCTAAGCTAACTAAAGCAGACAGACAGACATGAGAGCGGTAGGCTATCAGTCTTCTTATCAGATTCTCTGCAACAGAGTGAATAAGAATTTTTAACTTTAATCATGCCCACATCTTCTTCCTGAATTGTTTCATGTCAGTTTAGGAACTTTGACCTAGGCCTACATGCATTGTGGGTGTGGGAATGGAAAACACAACCACAGGAAGACAGACTGACGCTTCACAAGAGAAAAAAACTGCTCATCCGGAGAAGACAGATTCTCTGATGCCTTAGCTTGGCGCAGAGAGGTAGAGTTTATACAGAGCTTTGTGGTGAACATTTTTTATTCAAAGATGCTTTCAAGCCAGTCATCATGCACTTGCGGTAAAAGCGCTAGGCAAGTAACTCTAACCATTGTATGATAGACTATAAAAATTCAGCTGATTAATGACTTAGAGATACTGTCCAGATCTTTATGCCTTACACGTGAAATGGTACGTCTATAAAAAAATTAATCAGAACTATAGGAGAGCAAGGCAGATACGTAGTTTAATGAATGCACAATAATAGCTGGGAGTTTTAGACCAATTCATACCAAAATTAAATGAATGGAATGGAGAGGAAAGAGGTGTCAGGTTCCCTGAATGAGGAGTCATGACGACGGTAGGAGTTTATGACCTACACAGCCCACATATACGCACATCTCACATTCCTGACAAGACCCCCCCGGGGCCAGTCGGACCTACGTGATAGATTCTTATGTCTGAGATGTGGACAACTGACCAAACAAAACATAGAGAGTTACATATTTGAACACATATATACACAGTCAAAAATGACACGAATGTCTTTAAAGTGTGGGAGGTGGATTCCGTGGAAGTCATCAACATTTACCTTCGATATCTCACACCTTGCAAGTGCCTCACAATTTCTCTTAGAGGTCTGCCTTTGAGGAAATGACTCATCTAGTATTTGATTGAATCATAAACAAAACCACTGGAATATGTAGCCAGTCTGCACGAAAGACAGAGGCAGGACAGCAGCTGTAGGAAGGAGACCAGGCACAGCTGTGCACCTGGGTGGAGCATGTGGGTGATGTACAGAGGTAAAGGGTATGAGCAGCCGACCTTGGTAAAAACCTTTCACTCCCTGATGTGGGAATCTTTTTGTTCATCTGTCCAACACACACAAATATTACACAACACTGAATCAGACACACTTCCCTCAGACTCCTACGTCTCATGCTTGAACACACACAAACATGGGTCTGATGATGTGCTGTCCCCTGCAGGTGGCTGACGGCATGTCCTTCATTGAGGCAAAAAACTACATCCATCGAGACCTGAGAGCAGCCAACATCCTGGTGTCCCATGAACTCATCTGTAAGATTGCTGACTTTGGACTGGCAAGACTGATTGAGGACAACGAATATACAGCAAGAGAGGGTAACAGGGCCTTGCAGAGATCCTTTATATTCTCACGTCATTTTGAGCCCATGGAACCTTTTTCCAGACTAAATAACATGGCTCATAGAAAATTATTTGTTTTATTATAAATTTTTCTTGTGGATTTGGCAAGAAACGATTTCAAATGGAATCACAAAAGTTGAAGATGGATGAAAATCTGTGCAGTAGCTCCACCAAGTGTTCATACTTTTTCCCTCCCTGTGTTCATAGGTGCAAAGTTCCCCATCAAATGGACTGCCCCAGAGGCTATTAACTTCGGCACATTTTCTATAAAATCCGACGTGTGGTCATTTGGGATCCTGCTGACAGAAATAGTGACATATGGACGCATACCTTACCCTGGTAAATACTCATAATGCCAGTTCCACAAAAAATCATTCTATGCCACTTAATTAAATGTCTAGCACGGATTATAACTGCCAAAAATCATAACATCCGATGTTTTTTCCTTTATTTTTCCTCAGGTATGTCCAATCCAGAGGTAATCCAGAACCTGGAGCGGCAATACAGAATGCCGAAGCCTGACAACTGTCCGGATGAGCTTTATGACATCATGTGTTTGTGCTGGAGGGAAGACCCGGAAGACAGGCCCACCTTTGAGTACCTGAGGAATGTTCTGGAGGATTTCTTCACGGCCACAGAGAGGCAGTACCAGGAATAGTCCATTTGGGGCAGGAAGACATTCAAACAAACTATACATATATCAAACTAAAGGCACTGCCTGCAAAGCCTAAGAATGCTGGAGTTTTGTTTTTTGTTTTTATAAGGAGTAAATGTCTTTACAATGATAAGATACATACTTAGATTTTCCAAATAAGAGTACTTTGTGTGTGCATCAATCTTATTTTGAAGTGGCCTCTTAAATATGATACAGTCACAGGTGGAACTGTGAACATAAAACTCTTGTAGCAGCTGGATCACTGCAGAGCCAAGAGCAGAAAGGAGAGTGATCACCATGCTGCTGGAATAAACTGGGAACTTTCTGTTGTAGCTGAATAAGTGGCTGCTTTCCTGGTGCTCATTAATATGTAAATACTGTCAAACTGCTTGAGCTGTGTTTTATATCTTTACCTGAATAAATGTTTCCAAATTGTTTTATATGCAGTAAAAAGCTTTACACAGATGTTGTTTGATATTACATAGAATGAAGTAAAAACAATCACAACTCACTTCACCTAGAATGAACCACTAGCAGGGCTGCACTGTGAAACATTTCATAATGTGCAAAAATGCAAAAGATATCATTTCTGCATTTAAATACAGTTTTCAAATTAAAAAATGCTTCATATTCCGCACCGCATTATATTGTGTGCTATTTACAGCGCATTCTGCATATATAAGAAATGTAACAGTCACCTAAGTTATGTATTTTTCTGATAGGGCACATAAACTTAAAATGATATTCAGCAGCAATGCTGAGATGTAGCTATGAAGAGCAAGTCCACTATTACAATTAAGCACAATTTTAAGATCTGCTGATGTCTATGTTCTTTTTATTTTTCCATTCCATCTTATACTGGACCACATTTTAGAGGCACCACTAATCCATCACTACATACTAAATGACCAGGCAGTATATACAAAGGCAGAAATAGCTCCATCTTGAACAGCCACATTATTAAAACAATCTTAACACATTAATGCTACAGTAATTATAATCCAGATTTATCAAATAGGACTTTTACCACTCTATTTGCATTTGATAAAACTCACATGTGTATATTTCAGGTACATTTTGAATATAGGACCATTCGTCTTTTACAATGAGGTATTTCTATTTTAACATTCAGTCAGAAGAATCGATTTCCGTGTAAAACACCGACAAAACAACGTCACAGTGTGGGCCGGACTTTGGCTCTGCCGCCCCCTGTTGAGAGCTTCTGGCATTACACCTCATTGATTGGACGAGATACAAACTATCCGCCTCTTGTCGCTGTTGTCTCCTGTGGTGTGCGGTGAAAGCCAGCCAAAGAGTACTAAAATGGCGCTTACCTCCCAAGGAACAAAGAAAAAAGTTTGCTACTACTATGACGGTGAGTACACATGTGCCTGTACTTTAGACAGCGGTCACAATGATGAAACAATTCCACCTCTTTGCACTAACGTTTGCAGTTTATTTCACCTCTTGCTAACCTGGCACGTTAGCTAACCTAGCTAGCATAAGTAGCAGGCGGCGCTCTTAATCTGAGTCTAACATAGTATCGCTGGGTCAACGCAGAGTATTAAATTACCCAATACTGTTTGATCAGTTTTCCCAAATGCGCTTGTTACACTCAAAATACTGTATAGGCATTTATTTGCAAGATATTAGTAACCTGCTTAGTAGGTTGAGATTAGTTATCGTTACTAGCTACAGTGCTAACAAAGGGGATATGAGTAACGTTACTTCATTGTCGCCGCAATTAACGTCAACACTAAGCTAGCATTAAAATGGCTCATATTCCTCTCCTCACATGCCAAGTAGTTCAGCGTACAATCGTGTTTTGGTCGACATTAATCGCAATTTGAGTAACTATACCGCTGCCTAGTAGCAGTAAAGGTAGTTTGTACAGTTTTATTGAGGAAATGTGGTTTCACTGTTATAGATGTCCGGTTGCGGGACACCAAGAAATGCCAAATGCCAAATCGTAATGTTCAATTAATTTAAAATCTGTTCGGTTTTATGACCATTTTCTTTGCAGAAACTTAATATTTTAGTTTTTTCCTGTTGTAAAGAGTTTATTTTGAAATATTTTGTGAAATAATAAAAATAATTCAACTGTGTTTTTTATGCATTTCAGGTGATGTTGGGAATTACTACTATGGTCAGGGGCATCCCATGAAGCCCCATCGAATCCGCATGACTCACAACCTGTTGCTCAACTATGGCCTCTACAGAAAGATGGAGATATATGTATGTTAGATGATAGCTGTGGTGCTCCTTGTGTAACTTACTTGATTTCCAAAGCTTTTTCCTGTGTATCTCAAGGCCTAATTTGTGTTTTTTGTTTTAGCGTCCACATAAAGCAAGTGGAGAGGAGATGACTAAGTATCATAGTGATGATTACATCAAATTTCTGCGTTCAATTCGACCAGACAACATGTCAGAGTACAGCAAACAAATGCAGAGATGTAAGTTTTGTCAATGAGGTGGTCTGTGTTGCCAAAAAAAAATTATTTATGTTCATCAAACATCAACATTAAAAATCTCACAATTATTTCTCTGCCCTTGCTTTGCAGTTAATGTTGGAGAGGACTGTCCAGTGTTTGATGGTTTATTTGAGTTCTGCCAGCTCTCAGGAGGAGGCTCAGTTGGTAAGTGCATGCCATGATTGCCCAAGTAGTCTGTTAAATTAAATAATAGGCAGGCTATTAATTGTCATCTCCTCACTGTGCTCCAGCTGGAGCTGTGAAGCTGAACAAACAGCAGACAGACATCGCTATCAACTGGGCTGGGGGCCTGCATCACGCCAAGAAGTCTGAGGCCTCAGGGTTTTGCTACGTCAACGACATAGTCTTGGCTATTCTGGAGTTACTGAAGTGAGTACAAAAGCCCTGTTGTAGTTTGTTTTACATAAGTGGATGATACTCTGCATGGTCAATCAAACGTCCTTTGAAAAGTGATGTTGAGTTTAGGGTCCAGTTTTTCTACCAGCCAGGCATGGGTGTTATCAGGAAAAAAGGCAAATACATTATAATTATATTATCACTACTTGGAAAGAACACAAGATGTCTTCTTTTAGGCTGTGACAAAAAGTTATTAGATTTAACAGGATCCCTCCCCTCTTTCCAGATACCACCAGAGAGTTCTGTACATAGACATTGACATCCATCATGGGGATGGTGTAGAGGAGGCTTTCTACACCACAGACCGTGTTATGACAGTTTCCTTTCACAAGTATGGAGAGTACTTTCCAGGCACAGGCGACCTGAGGGTAAGCCTTAAAATGATTTGATAGATAAATTCTGATAGTTATAGTCAACACAATAAGGTGACATTTGCTTTGTTCTCTGCAGGACATCGGTGCTGGGAAGGGTAAATACTATGCTGTGAATTACCCACTGAGGGATGGGATTGACGATGAGTCATATGAAGCCATATTCAAACCTGTAAGTAAAAACTTTGTGCACTATGATGTTTTTGTAGTTGATGTCCCCTGATGGATGGAAACATTTGAGAGAATGGGTGTTGTTGTTTGTGTAGATCATGGCCAAGGTGATGGAGATGTACCAACCCAGTGCAGTGGTTCTGCAGTGTGGAGCTGATTCTTTGTCAGGAGACAGGCTTGGCTGCTTTAACCTCACCATTAAAGGTAAATTAACAAGACCCCTCTTTGCTGAAAGCAGCATGCCAGCATCAGTCTTGAATAAAATTAAACCCCAAAAATAAAAAATGTTTCCCATCCTCTGTGCTCAGGCCATGCCAAGTGTGTGGAATACATGAAGAGTTTCAACCTGCCGCTGCTGATGCTGGGCGGAGGAGGCTACACCATCCGCAATGTGGCACGCTGCTGGACATATGAGACTGCTGTAGCCCTTGATACCTCAATCCCCAATGGTGAGTCAGTCTAGTCTTGTTTTAGCAATGTCAAAATAAAAGTTGTGGCTGTGGCTACGTCTTCTAAAAAACATCTTCCATTTTTAAAACACAGGATAACAGAAAAGAGTGATTGCAGACTTTTCAGTACAAGGGTTAGGTTGCGTCTCCTAGTGTACATTTAGAGGCACAACATGTTGAATCTTCTGTGTGTAGTTAGAAACAGTGTGCCGTTAACACATGAAAAGAGAAAATAAAACAGTTAAATAATTATTAAGTTAAGATATAGTTGGTAAATTGTGTTAAATTTCACCATACAGAGCTCCCATACAACGACTACTTTGAGTACTTTGGACCAGACTTCAAACTGCACATCAGCCCCTCAAACATGACTAATCAGAACACCAACGACTACCTGGAGAAGATCAAGTGAGTTCATGAAGCTGCCATTCAAAGTATTTATTTATATTTTTGGCGATACGTTTTACGAAATGTCAACAACTGCGTACTGCATGTTGAAATTTAATCAGAGTCATGGTTCACTAGTTTCAACAGCCACAATTGCTCTCACAAGTGTCTTGTATTGTGATCGAAAAGTTGAGAATTTGACCATATTGTAGGTAGAGGCTCATGTGTCCAGTTGTGGTTTTTACTTTATTAGTGGTCTGTGTGGTCAACCTGCCTTCTGTTCAATAGGCAGCGCTTGTTTGAGAACCTGCGTATGCTGCCCCATGCCCCAGGAGTTCAGATGCAGGCCATCCCTGAGGATGCTGTGCAGGAGGACAGTGGAGATGAGGAGGAGGATGACCCCAACAAACGCATCTCCAGTGAGAACCTATTACACCAAAATTAGCTTGTACCAGTGGAGGCATACTTCATCTTTGCCTCCATGACAGCTATTGCTGATCTAGACTCTGTTAAAGCATTGTACCGAAAAGATGATAAAAATTAGCTAACCACTTGGGAGTCATGTTTCAGTCACCATTGACTGAGCAGATAAATACCAGTAACCACTGCAGAGTCATTTGACCTGAGAGTGATTGCTGATTGTGCCCAGTCCCATTGAAGACAAAATTAGATGTTAGTGAGTGTTGGGTTTTGTTTTAATCTAATGTGAAAGCAGTTATAGTTTTCTACCACATCCAGTCCAGATCTCTAGCATCTAAACTTCAGCCCTCTAGAGCAGCAGTGTTCATGTTTTAATCATGCTGTCCTCTGTGATGTTCAGTCCGTGCTCATGACAAGAGGATAGCGTGTGAGGAGGAGTTCTCTGACTCAGAGGATGAAGGCGAAGGTGGCCGCAGAAACACAGCCAGCTACAAGAAAGTCAAGAGAGCCAAAACTGAAGGAGAAAAAGAGGGAGAAGAAAAGGAGAAGAAAGGTGAGGAGGAAACAAAAGGTATCTATTCATTTTTTTTTCCATTTTCATCTCACCCAATCATGACATTTCACAACAGATTTTATGTGTGCTTATGAGTTAACATTTTAAGTTACTTCATCCCATGTACAACTAAGATTTGAAATGTAGGTAGAACGCTGACTAAATAGTTAAAACAATCAGATTGCAGTAGTCAGCAAACAAACTTCTCAAAGATGCCTCTTTCATAACCTATTTATGATATCATCACCTGCTATGAATGAGCCTGTTTACCTGTGGAATTTTCCAAATAGGTGTTTCTGAGCATTCCATAACCTTCCCGGTCTTTTGTTGCACCGGTCCCAACTTGTATGAAATGTTTTTTTTGGGCTCAAATTATATAGTTACAAAAATCAAAGAGGCTGATGAGTTAAAACATTAAATATGTAGTCCTTTGTACTGTTTTCGATGAAGTATGTCAGAAATAATCAGCAAAATATTACATTGTATTTTTAATGCTTCACACAGCGTACCACTTTTTGGAATTGGAGATAATAAAGAGACTGTTCATATGATACCTATGAAATAGTTTCTTTTCTCTTATATAGAAGTAAAAGAAGAGGAGAAGGTGCCAGAAGAGGAGAAAATGGACACCTCAAAGTGAGAAAACATTGCACACACTTATTTACTATGTTGTCCAGGAAGTGGCTTATGGGAGTGTTAATATTTTCCTTACTCCGGATCCTTTAGGCCCAAAGAGGAGTCCAAGACACCTTGAGGTCCTCAGCAGCCAGCGATGCCAATGCAACTGATCAGGATGGATCCTAAAGCCATTTTCTTTTTTGGATTAGTGATCTTTCCAGGCTGCTGCTGTGGAACTCCATGAAGGACTTTACCTTTATAAGGAGACCCCGCTCCCTCAAAACGGGACAGGGATCTAAACATGTTTTTCTAGGACACCTTTTCAACCTTGCTGTTTATGGACTGAATGCAGTCAGTGTTTTGAGTATTGTTTGGTTTTTTTTGTATGCTTTCTCATTTTTTTTTTATATCCTTAATCTTTTTATTCTATGACATTTGCTTTCCCTTTTGAGGCAACTCTGTAAACTGGCTTAGTACCTGTATGCTTTTATACATCTGATGGATTTAAGTTATTTAAATCAGATATTTTGGCTACTCTGTTTTTGTCCCTCTGTCCCACTTTTGTCCCGTCTTTGAATATGTAGTTGAAGCATGTTTATCCAATAGATTATTTTCTGTATTATATTTGTGTCACTGGTCTTGCCTGCTTAAGGTCTCCAAAAGTGGTTAAAAGGGTTGTGTATTTACCTGATTACCGTTTTAAATGTCAAAGTGGAAGTACATTACAGTCTTATATTTTAGAATGCAATTTAGTGTGTGCCCTTTACTGACACTTTTGACATCTTCATTGACGATTCCTGGACCCCTGCCTCACAATATTACCTATGTTCTCCAGACACAATTGCGGTTTTCAGGCTTAGAGTTCACCCAAATCTGGACCTGAATGTCCAGTAGTACTTAATGTAAAACGGGCAGAAAGACAAATGCCAGAATTCATTTGTTGTATATATATTTGTACTCTGAAACATGATTAAAAGTGTTCCACAATAAAGCAAATGTCATTTAAATTTGACATACCCTAGTGTGTGTTGACCATACCTAAAACACCAATAAAAAAACTGTCTAACAGTAACACAGCTTTAATTTATACAGTTTGGAGTTTCTCGTAAGATAATTCATGTTGTGGCTTGTCTGATGAAATGATTGATGACATTTTAAAAAGAATAATTTTAATGTGAAGATACAGGTGATACAGCTCTGTATTTTCAAGACAATACGAGTATATGCAAACCAAACTAAATTTTAAAGCAACAGCAATACTTGGAGTAAGAATAATAATCCCTTATTAATATTTAGAGGGAAAAAATAATCCAATAGCCTTTGTTGTCCGAATATGGACAAGTGTCCTCAGGTTTTCCATGTGTAACAGACACACTTGATCTACCAACTTCACAGATGAAGTTGGGTTTTATCCAGTTAGGCCCAGCTGTTAGCAACCAGTTTCATGTGGTTAGCTGGTTCAGAGCCATTCATTCTGCTCTCCTGCAGGGACAGAGTTCAGCAGGTCGTCCTGTTCTGCAGGCTCAGGAGCATCAGTCTCTGGATCTTGCGCTGGGAGCGATGGGGGAGTCTCAACAGCTCTCTGGATACGCACCTGAAGTATGACACAAATTGGAATTTCAATAATGTTAAGCTAAATTGCATTCAGGACCTGATCCAATCAGGTGAGCACATGCTGTCCTTAGTATCCTCTGAACATAAAATATAATAGCAGATGTAATTAGAACAATAATAATCCAGATGACTGTCCACAGCTGCAATTTATAGAAAACAACCTAATAAAACTTTATTTCAAATTCAGCCACCAGCTATAGCTATATTCCCACAGATACATGGTAGTAGTGTGGGAAACTCCGGCAAACTTGATGCTTATGCATGTAAAAACCTGTTCAAACTTTTTAAAACTGTAATTTATTAGCTGTTATACTTTGTTTTAAGACAAGTGGGAAAGAAAAAAGACATAAAATGTAGATTGCCCTTTTTCAATCAGTGTTAGAATTAAAACTCAATCATATGAGGAAAAAAGTGTTTATAGTTAGCAATAGCAATTTGCATACTTTATAAAACATGTAAATTGAACATGCTGAACGTCGGGGCTGGGTAGAGTTGGTGACATGTCAGTTCAATGAACAATCCAATGATGGTGAATGAACTGAGGCACTTTCAGGATCAAACCATGTGATCGTGCACAGACAGCATGAGAAAAGGAACACAGTTAACCACACTTCTCTGAGTTTGCCTCGTGTCTGCGGAGGGATGTGCTACGAAGCAAGATGAAAAGGTAGGTCAGTGTTTCTGAACCTGAAGCCAGAGTGTCTTTGTTACTAAGGTGGCTTCCTTTTAACCTGGCTAGATCACCGCAGTCACTTATGCTACAGACTGTGCATGCTCCATATGAAATTATGTGCAGAGTTCTGGCTTGAAAAGGCTAAAAAGCAATTTTCACTAATAAGTTCTTATTAAAGTGGCAAATTTTTTTCTGCAGAAAGTCTACAGAGGAATATTAATTTTATTTTTAAAATTACTCGTTCTCACTGAACTACTGACTTCTTACAGTGTCCCCTGGCCTTTTATCAACACTGGCTATAAAAGAGGCCTTCTATAAAAATCACAGATTATATATGAGAAGTTCACTGCATTATTAATCAGTATGACATTTACTCACATATAAAATATGATGTAATTCCATCAAATCAAACCATAACATTACCACTTTGGATTTCATTGTTTTTATTCCAAGTTTCCCAAAGTCCATATTACACTGGTGGTATATTACAGCTAATGAAAAGTTAGATAGCAATTTTTGAGCTGTGACTCATGCAAAGCCACTCTGGTGGAGTCACAGAATACAAACATGGAGTTGGAATGGAGCATAATAGAACTCATGTAAAATGATATTACAATTGGCACACAGACACAAATGCAAATAATGCAGCTTGAGCAAAAGTCAGTAAACTCACCCTCCGAGCTCTGAGCGGCCGTCTCCTGCACGGACAGAGGTAAAGGAAGGACGTACAGACAGCGAAGCAGCGAAAGGAGAACACCATTTCCACTATGGACACTAAGATTAATGGCACCCACAGAATGATTGTAGTCCCCTGGCCAAAAGAAAAAAAAAAGACCTCAGTGCATCACTGTATTGCTTCTTTTCTGCTGAAATTCAAGTCAATATTCAAAATAATAATTGGCAAATATTAATATAAAACTTACATAAATACGGGTGGGGTCAAAGGGGCATTCATATGTTACGCTGGACGAGGAGCTGACATTGCCAGAAAAGGTGCAGTGTGTTAGCAGGCTCAGTCCTTTGTTATCAATGGCTTTTACCACAGAAACTGACAAGCCCACGGTGGAGGCTACTGTCAGGAGACCTGAGATGAAGCTGAAGACCAACAAGACCCACCGCTGCAAGGACAACAGGACATGAGCATGTCAGTTAGTAAAAAACACAACCCTTAAAATAGTATTTAAAGCCTTCTCTCCTATGAAAGATGATATGCTCATCATTGTAAAGTAGATGTAAAAAAAGAAGTGTTGTGTAAACATGGAAATCACAGTTAAGTCCATAATCTATAAATATTTACATGAATTCTATATTTGAATTTAATTTAATTGAATGCTAAATATTTATATCATCACCATCTCCTGTATCTCCACACACACGAGCTCGCTCAAAACACAAAGGGGCAAGTCCTAACAGGAGCCGGCAAATGAGAGCTGTGAACCTTAGGTGGAGGAGGCAGACACTGTGCCAAAAAGAGAGGGGAGCAGTATTTACCAGGATCCTGCTTTTCTTGTTTTTGGACAGGACAATGGCCGTTATTCCGCTGACAATTCCCTATGGAGCACAACAAGTCCAGTGAAAAAGACAGATCGTTCATTCAAAAGATAGATGATACGGATGATACGGTATAACTTCAGTGATTTAAAGAGGTCGACATGCAGACACAATTTAAAAGAATACACTGCAGTATGATCAGATATGGAGTAAGGAAGATCCAGTAGCAAACTATTGAATATTTTATTTGTTTAGACATATAACCTAGTTTAATATCAAAGGTCTCTATGCAAAACCACTTACCACCAAGCCTGCCACGATGGCGATGACATTAGAGATGGCATACACCATGGTTCGGGCCAGAGCGTGCACGTTGATGTGCCTGAGCACAGCACCGTGCACAAGCGCCCCAAGAAGGAAGTTGACATGGCCCACCAGCACCAACCCCAGCCCCATCTTCATCAGGGCTTTGTTGTCCTTGAGGTTGGCACAGCATACTCCTAAAGGAAGCAGGAAGATGTTACTATGACCTCATAACTTATAACTCCGCCATGATCTCTGTCAAAAAAAAAAAGAAAAAAGAAGATGAGTACAACAGTCTGTACTATCAGACTCTTGTTTGACTCAAAACCCATGTTTGACTATGTAAATACCAGCTGTATGTGTGCATCAGCATGTGTTGTTGACAAAAACCAACTTAGTACACAAAAAGAAAATTCCGGTGTGTTTTTAAGGGTATTAAATGTGATCTGAGCTAAAGCCCTAGCTCAGAGAGTGCAGTGCAATGAGGACGTGTGAGAGAGAGCTGACTTCATTTCAGTCTCGTGGTTTCAGCTAAGCGGAGGGGAAGCGGGCCGGTGGTTAGCACACTCTGACAACTCATGAGAATAAGACAGTTACCACAATTATCCCCCAACCCCCTGCAGAGACCAGCTGAGGAGCTCATCCACCACGTGCTGCAGAACGCTGCAACTATGGTGACATTTATGAGAAAGTGTCTGAGGGGGATTGTGCACCGGTGTTGTTCCTCCCTCCACCCGTGCAGGTAATGTAAGTGCCCCCAAGACCAAACATGACAAAGGTTTGGGTGGGGTGTTCAAACATTCCCCACCACGTTTACCTGGCCTGAGGGTCAGGTAGAAACAGATACCTGTGACTGGCTGGTCTGCTGGGTGCTTTTGAAAAACTCCCCCTGTTTTTGGTCATAATATTATTAGTGTAATGTTCTGCCATTCAAGTAAACATAATCATACAAAGTACATATGCATATGGCCTTCTGTACAAAATAAGAGTCTAAACCCCCCTATGATAGCCTGTGTTACCCACAGTATTTACTTATGTAGTGAGTATATATAGACTTCTAATAAAACTTGATATTCAGATGACATCTGATCAACCTTGACAGCCAACATCTTATTTAGTAATAAATTTGATGACATGGACAGCGTGTCTCTTTCATTCTGCTTGGTGATGTCTGATACTTCTACTTCCTTTAGTTTCAATAACAGTATGACGTTCATTGTGGCACTCACACCTCACCATGAGTCTACATGTTACCTGTCACCAGCTCACAATCATGACTCCCAGGCGAGCCGATCAACAACAACCCCTCAAAATTCCCCCTTTTGAAATGGCCGACCAGGCTATCACTCTCCCTGGTTTAACGGCTCCATTTCATTCATGTTAATTTGCACTGAAAATTAAATAACAAGTTGAAGTTTATGAGTCACACACCGGAAGAATGTAAGCTAAGTTAGCTAGCATGTGTCTCATCTCGTCGGAGGTGCGTTAACATCGCAGACCACGCCTAAAAACTTCGGCTTTTTAACGCACATCTGTCCCTCTCGTGAACCCGCACTTGAGTCAACTTACCTAAATTCACCATGGTGTTTAATGTGTCCCCGTAGTTCACATCAATGAACACGTGGTAATAAAGTCATTTCTGACTGCTATTAGAAACTCCGTTTTTGTTGAGTTGTTGTCTTCCTTCACTGCCGCTCACCTGCACATACTCACACACACACACACACACATCGCCCGCTTACCTGTTCGGAGGCTCCGCCCAGATGCACATTCACTGAGCCTCTTTTGGGAGGGAAAAGTTATTCTCTCCTTTTGGAAACACATGCAACTTTATGCTCATCTGTGAGAAGCTATACTGACTGTGTGTAGGCCGACTTTAAAGGACATTTAAAAGTTTGAATAAGAACTAGAAAATAGATGGAATTTATATATTTTTTTAAGTGTACCGGTAGTTTGGTAGTTTTGGCAACAACTAGACCTGCCTAATAACGATTGGAGGATTCTTCTTGTACATTAAAACCTGTTCATGATCTTCTTGTTTTCCAAAAGAATAAACCAGTATGCAAGTAGTTCCTGTGCAGTTCATGAAGTTAGTGATCCTGATACTAAAATTGTAGGAATATGTACATGTGACCTGGTTCTCATAGAAATTACAAAATTTAAAAATGTATTATGTGCATAGTTTTTATGTTTGAAAACTGTAATGCCAGCATGAATCACATCAACTTTCTTACAACCTCGAGCTTCTGTATGCACATTATGGGGATATTAAACTCACATTTTTCATCATCAATGACTTATTTTAAATACATATAGGGAATACTGGAAAACATACTGAAGTTACGAGTAACATCAGCTGCCAAGTTTATATTTGCAGTTGGGAAAAAGACAAACAAAATATGAGCGCAATTTCCTATTTTTTAAAAATTACCTGATAAAACACAAAAAGCGCAAACTACATAGCCTTAATGGCTGCATTATTGCCCATCAGCCTTGTTGGCTTGATTGTCAGCACCTGTCCCTCCTGCCAAAGCACCATATTAATGACACACCTGGAGCAGGACACAAGTCAGAGTGGACTGTCCACTTTGAGGGCTGCAATGGGGACAATAGAGCTATTTCTCTGTATTTTTGTTGGGCAGTTTATCACTGTTCAGTCAGTAGACCTACTAAAGGAGCAGGATGTCACATTCCCTCAGGATTTTCATGGATTTTTTGGGAACATTGTACCTTTTCCATTTAAAAGAAATTTCGATTTTACTCCATTTGACACCATCTTCAGCTCATGGCGAAATCGGGCCCCTGACTTTCACATGCTCTCTGAATTCCCTTACATCATGAGCTTTCCCAGAGTAGAGGTGTCATGCGATGAATCTAAGCTGACTGTGCTGGTAGACAAGAGATCTTATGGTCTTCTTCTTACTGGAGAGGAGATACAGTTGGGTGATGGCTGCTACAGCAACAGAGAGCTACCGAACCAGTTTGTCTTCACTTACAGTTTGGATGAGTGTGGAACTAAACGTGCGGTGAGTTGACCAAATTCCGAGTCACTTTATTTCCACAGTTTTGTATAAAATTTCTCTTACAGATGCAGAATGGCATGGAGACGGTCACCAACTCTCTCCACTTGAATCTCCATAAACCTCCTCCCACCTGGTGGCAAACTCCTTCCACAGTAAACATCTACTGCATCCCACAGAGGTGCATATATTAAAAACCAATGCATCTGTATTCGATCATAAATAATTATACTAAAGGAGACTGCGTGTTTTGTCTTTTCAGGTCATATGCCAATCCAAACTTTGTCTCAATGACACCTCCTGGGAGTGATGAGATTTTTAACATTAAGGCCATGAATCGTGAGTAATAAAATCAGTTAAATATGCCTTTAGGCTGGCGTGCTTGATTTGTAGACATACCTAAGTGTTTTTTAAATTTTTTTTTATTTTCCCCTGCAGCATCCTGGACCAGCTCTGCAGATTCAAACATCTATAAAAGAGGCCAGGTTGTCAATCTCCAGGTTACTGCTAAAACCAAGCCTGAGCAGCAGCTTTTTATCCAGTCCTGTTTTGTCTCTGCGTCTCCTGAGCCTCAGACCAGGCCGAGGCATGCAGTCATTATGAATAAAGGGTAAGAAACCCGTCAGGAACTGATTGTAATGTTTGTCCATGATGTGACAATCACCTGGGATACGACTGCTCTCTGCAGGTGCACAGCCCCGTTGGGCTCTCCTCATGCTGTCGCACAGTTTGTGGCTTCTAACAGAGCAGATGTGGTTAATTTTGTTCTGAACACAACTTATCTCACTTCTGAGGTAATTAAAAAAAAAAAAAAAAAAAAGTTTTACTGCCATGTGTCTGCTGTTCAGCTGTATGACCTTGTGAACTCTCTTTCTCTGAAGCTGTATGTCCACTGCAGTATTCTCCTCTCAGACCAGGGTGTCACCTTCAGCTCCAAATCCTGCAACTACAATGTGATTCAGTCGAGGTATTTGTACACACATAAACCTGCATTTTATGACCTTTTCATTACTTGATGAGACTTTTTTTGTTTTCTTTCAGATGGGAGGACCTCAGTGGAACTGCAGAGGTGTGCGAGTGCTGCAGCTCTAAGTGTAGAGGCCTGTCAGTCAAGCATCTTTCTGAGGGTCAGTGCTCTTTGCGTTTTTGTTGTTGAGCTATTGCCGTGATAGCTTGGCTATTTCTAGCATCTAACTCATCAGTGACTAACAAAGCATGTCATTCTAGATGCCAAGTCTGTTGTCAGCACCGGCCCATTCGTCATTGTGGACAAAGTTGAAGAGACAAGCCCTGAGCTTCATGTCTCTGAACTGCAAGAGGCCTCCAGCACTCATTTTACCGACTCCATGCAGTCTGATGGCTTTGATGGTGCTAAAACTGCAGACATGATTGTTTCTGGTACTTCCATATCAAAAAGCAGGTTCTCCTCTCCTCCTCAGGGTGTGGTGGTTGTGAGCCAGGACCCAAGTGCCAGACTGACACTTTGGTTACCTGGACAGGTGCAAGATGCTGAACTCAATAAGAACATCGATTCTGAGTCTGAAGACAATTTGACAGTTCAGTTAGAGGCAAGTGTGGCAAATGATCTACCTGAAATACATCTTTTAACCACAGATAAGGAATCTCTTCTAAACACACCGGCAAACAAAATCAGAGACCAAAATTTGAACTTCCTTACACTGATGGACTGGATAATTCCTCCACAACTGCACAAAGCAGTCATTGTAGAGGATCCCCAAAGAAAATCCTCGCTGGAAAGATTTGGATTGTTTGGCACAGAGACTCAAGAAGTGAACACCCCTCTGCCGGATGAGATGGTTGTAAACGTCCTAAACCAGAATGATTTTAACCAAATGAGAGATGAGCTGGCTCCAAGGCAAGCAGATGCAGCCATGATGCTCCAGGAAGGAACAAATAACGTCCCTCCAGTAATTCGCTCAAAACTTCAGTTTTCCAAAGGTGGAGATGGCTCACAGACGCTGAGTTATGAGGAGGAAGTGGTGGAACAACAAAAGAGTGATGGTGTGATCCAAAGATGTGGGATGGACAGATTTAAAAAAGGACAGGAACCCAGACAGAAGGGACTGCGCTTAACTTTCCTTGATTTGTTGAGGTAACTGTTCCCTCTAGTTTTTAGTCTGTCATGGTGTAATCTCAAAGTTGCATGCATGTGAATGACTAAATTATTTCTGTCTCTTCCCTTTAGGAGGATGGACAAAGCAGAATAATCGCACCTTCATAAGAACAATTCATAATTACACTGAATAAACATTTTTTTGCAATAATCAAGTGTCATTTATTCATTCATTTTTAAATGTTACTCGCTTCCTGCTGTTCTCACTAAATCAGATTTAAGCATCAAAAAAATAAACAGTGTGTATAGTGTTGTTTGTGTAAGAGGCTTCTGTATTCCCACCCAGATGTCGCTGTGGGGAGCTGGGCTCTGTAGTTAGGGCAGTACCGCGTGCGCTCTCCCTTTTACGCCGCATGCTCAGTGTTTTTTCTATTCCAAGTTTGACCCTGGCCACTATTTCCTCCGCACCGCCACTCTCTATAAAGTGCCCATGCTTTGCCTCACGCAGTCTCTTTCACCGGCAGCAAAACAACCGTGAGTGTCTAACTCACCGTTCTTGAAAAACTTAAAATAAAAATAATATAAAAAATATAAAATTCATAAAAAATCTTCATAAAAACAAGTACCGAATACTTAAAGAAATACAAACGTTCCAAAAAAAAAATAGCAAAAAATTCTTAACAAAAAAAAAAAATACTATAAACAAGAGGCCTCGGGCTTAACCCGAAGTTGGCATCTTTTAAAGGAAGACATACTTCAGAAGACATCGATTTGTCGTGATTTTTTTTTTTTCCAGGTTTGACATTTTCTCAAACACGCTAGACCGGAGAACCAGCTGTTAGTGTCTGTACTAGGAGCTAGGAGAGCTGAAGCGCAGTTTGGAAACCGGGATTCACTTCATACCGGCATTTTTTTTTCCTGGCGTTTTTTTTTTTTTTTTTTTTTTTTTTTTTTTGATGGAAGCTTTACATTCACTTATTTTGTGAAGTCCGAGATATGAACACAGCGACGGGGAGTTATCCGATGGCTTCTCTTTACGTTGGCGACCTGCACCCCGATATCACGGAGGCTATGCTGTATGAGAAATTCAGCCCAGCCGGACCGGTGCTCTCCATTCGGGTATGCAGAGACATGATCACCCGGCGGTCCCTGGGATACGCTTATGTGAACTTCTCACAGCCTGCTGACGGTAAGAAATGAAACATGTGAGAGAGATCACTGCGTGGTTTGAGCATGTTGCATGCGTCAGTGCATGCAGCTTTAAGAGGCAGAGAGCATGCATCCTTCAGATTTTGACAATGTCACCATATGCTGTCAATGTCAGTCCTGAAAGTGTTGGCAAAATTAAACGCACAGTCTGGGAGAAACCAGACCTGCATGAGAGAGCTTTGGACTGTTAGTGAATTATGGTGGATGAAGTGATATGTTTGCAATAATAGGACAGTCACAGCAGTTCTTGAGACTGGAGCACTCATTGACCCATATAAGCATGTCCCAGTTATTGTATATTCCTGTTGAAAAATGTCACTTAAACGGTTAGAGTCCACACACACACACACACATGCTGAGCTTGACTTATGCTCAGAAGTGAACAAAAGTCATTTTGTACCCATCAATTATAGCTCTGAGTTTGGAAAGACAAGCTCATTTTTTTTGCAGATCTCATTCATTCTGCCCAAAATGACCCATTTCTGCTCCTATTTAAAGGGCCACTGAGTGAACCCAATTCCCATTGCCCCCTGCTGCTTCAGTATGTTCACTGAAAGCATGACAAGGGACAAGCACAGCTGAACAATAACCCCTGCACCACCTGCTTGACATGTTTATGTCCATAACATGCAATACTGTCAGAGACTTTTTTCCTGTTTAAAACTTAATCCCAGTTAAACTGGTTATGCAGTAGATGAATATATAGATTTAACTGTAAATAAGTGAACCACTTAAACTTGTCTATTGTTCAATTAGGAGTGGAATTTTGTGAAACTACAAATGTGGCAGAGACGCTAGGTTGGTCTCGTTATAATTCCTTTCCATTTTTATTTAATTTGATCAAAGCAGTGAGCAGTAGTAGCAGGTGTTGTGGTTGTCTCTGATGCTGTTTACATTAACTGTACTTTTTTTTTTTGCTTTTCATATCAATGTTTAACACCTGTCACATTTTATTGGAGCTTGCCTACCAAAAGCTGGAGTAATGATAGGTTACAACTGGCTGGCTTCCACGAAGATAGTATCACTCACTTGAGTAAATGTAATAAGAGCCGCAAGTGAGAAGACACCATTTGTTATTGGAGGTGTAGACATGGGGGATGGTAGCTGTTGGGTATTTACAAGGAGTCCCAACATGTGCCTGTGGAGCAATAGTTTGCAGCCTGTAAAAAGCTATGAAAACTACACCTGTTCGGCATTGTAAGCAGTCAGTCTGTCTGGTACCATGTGGAGTACGGCAAGTAGCAAAGGTTGTTTGCAATCTGCGTTAGATTGCTTCATGTCATGGCTGTCTGTATGTGTAAACACCCACACGAGAGCTGGTGTTGCTCATCTGAACATTCTTCTTGAATGTGTCTCTTCCCCATCAATGGTAGAGAATGCTCTACTCACACTCCATGCCAGCACATACCTCTCAGGACCCCTCTCTAAATATAGAAGGTCTTTCTGAGTGGCCCAAAATCTGCCTGCCCGTTTTAAATTTAACTTCTTAACATGACAGAAATGGTTGACAATGAGCAATTCAACAAAGATATCATTTTACACTGTTCCACTATCATTCTACTATCTATGTCACTATGTGATATGTGAATTGTGTGTTACATAGATAACTCTAGTATTTATATAAATTCTATTTCTCTGCACTTTTTCGCACTTCTCTCCAGTTGCTGATCTGCATTTTATTATCTCCGTCTCTGGCACTCAGTGCAATGACAATAGTTGGAATCTAATCCTTGGCCTTTTTGAAACTAAGATTTCCTCTCTGAGCGTTCCAGAAGTCCACATGTTAGACAGCGATCGCACACCTTCTCTGAGCACACAGGCCGTAAAGTACAATTGCAAGCCAAAATGCTGATGCCAGCAGACGCAAGGCAGCTCCGTTTTGTTTACCAGACACTTTTAGCTGGAAAGCCTGGCCTGTGTGTGTGTGTGTGTCTGTGTGTGTGTGTGTGTGTGTGTGTGTCCGTTACTATGGAGTGACTGAACAAAAGGATGTTTGGCATGTGTGCCCACATGGACATGAGAGCCTATAATACGAGAGTTAAAGTTACAGACACAGACAGAAACAGTAAATTGAACCTCAGTGATTAAACTGGACAAAAGGAAGAAAAGAACATTTGAGCAAATGAAAAATGAAAGCTATTACTACTTGACACTTCATTATAGGTCCATTTGTATTATGAGGTGGCCAGCTGCACCGCTATTGCAACTGGCCTAGGTGGGACGTGGCCCAGCAGCATGTGGTGAGCTGGGGAAGGGGGCCATGTGCTTCCAGCCTGCCCACTGCAGCTGCCCCCCAAACACCTGTCCCAGCTGCTCATCAGCCACATGGTCCAGTGTAGTATCGTAGCCGTGTAGCCACTTGTATGTTGTTAATGAGCGTGCAGATACCATTTTCAACGGTAATCGTGCTCATAAACACTGCACTTCACTGTAGCTTCATGCTGTTTCTGTGGGGGTGTCATGGAGGCAGCGTTGTGTTTGTGGTGCACAGGAATGACTGCATGCGTACTAGTGGCTGATGTGTTTTCAGACTCATGGCTCCATGTAAACATCCACCCATGACCTCTCCCTCCACCTCTCTGCCCCTCCTCCCACCCAGCTGAAAGAGCCCTGGACACTATGAACTTCGACGTGGTGAAAGGGAAGCCTATCAGAATCATGTGGTCACAGAGAGACCCCTCCCTCAGGAAGTCCGGAGTGGGCAACGTGTTCATCAAGAACCTTGACAAGTCCATTGACAACAAAGCCCTGTACGACACCTTCTCTGCTTTCGGCAACATCCTCTCCTGCAAGGTACAACTGTCTTCCATGTGACTAATAGGTTTTAAAACAGGAATATTTTTAATTTTACATTTTGTGTACAACAACTTTACGAAAAACTGATCCTGCCTGGAGGAATTCACACAAATTGTGTTAAAATTGGATTGAAAATAAGAATATTAGTTTTGTTCACTTGAACCCTTGCAGGTAAACTCATAAACAAGTGGTTATAAAAGTGGAGTCTAGAGATCCTCTAGTGTCTTTTAAGAGTTTCCTGGGGTTTGTAGCCAAAAGTAACAAAATAATGAATGAGTCACTGTTTTGGTTATGCATTTCACACACTTTATGTAATAAAACAGTGAAAACATCTGTCATAAACCATCTCTCTAGTAGTCCTAACTCAAATGTGGTATCATTTAAACAATACTTCCACATATTTAGAAATATATTTATCCTGGGTAGCTTAACTTAGCATGAATAAGGTTTAAAAAGGGTAGATAGCTGGCCAGGTTTACAAATTAGACTGAACACGGTTTCCATTCTTTGTGTTAAGCAAAGCTATGTGGCTGCAGCTTCATATTTAAGGAATAGATTTGAGGACGGTATTGATCTTCTCATTTAACTCTCAGCAAGAAAGTGAATAGGCCTTTTCCCCCAAATCTTTAAGTCCCTCCACTACTCAAAAATGTTTATTTTCTTATGTTTATGTCCCCTTATACGTCAGACCTTGAATATATTTACTTGTAACTGTGCAAGTTTTTGCACTAGAGACGTGTTTTCTTTACTGACAGAAGAAATGTCCATTCACATCCCTAAAATCTTGCATTTAAACATTACCTGCACAAGCTAGATTTAAATACATCACAAATGAAGAAACCAGAAACCCCCAGCAAAGAGCAAACATGTCAGTACTGAAAGTGACAGTTTGCATTAGCACAACCCATAATGCTGTGTCAGCCACTGCTAGTACAAGCTAACAAATAAAGGATGCTAACTGCTATCCTGATAGGCACCAATTTTGGTTCATAACAGAATCTTCATCTGAGTCTCATACGTGTTTCAGCTTCAATCTTACTTTTTAACATGGAGCCTATGGCTTATTTTTTTCTGTGTTTTCTCCAGCTAGCAATCTTGATGTAACAAGTCTCCCATTAGTAAGCCTAATGCAATCATCAGTGGTGGGCAATGTATGAGAGCTTTTATTATGAGATCAAGATTTTTTTAATGTGAGAGAAAGAGTGAACATGCTTCAAGCAACTTTTCAGAGCTTTTCTTTTCTTTATAGGTAGAAAACAATGTTAAACAAAATGTTAATGTAATCAGAAAATGTGTCTGTGTCTGGAGGGACTTTAAACTTCTGCTTTAAAGTTAAGGAACTTCCTCCTTGTGTTATGATGCTGCTGTGCTGAATGTATTTTTACTCGCATGTCTTCCTTTGCTGCAGGTGGTGTGTGATGAAAATGGCTCCAAGGGCTACGCTTTTGTCCACTTTGAGACGCAGGATGCTGCTGACCGTGCCATTGAGAAGATGAACGGCATGCTTCTGAATGACCGCAAGGTGTGAGTGTCTGATCATCTATAAACTGGGGACTAAGGGGGGGGTTTATTGCTGAGATTTCTTTTCTTTTTTAAAGAACTTATGAAGAATTAAGCTTGAACTTAAAATGACTTTGATAATATTTGAAAGTTATCATGACGCTGGAAGTCCCAGAGTAGTGTTGTACTTATTGAGTTCATGGTGATAATGGTGTTAGTTTATGTGTGTCAAACTGTTATATATTGTTTTAATGTATAAACCTGATGTGTCTATGCTACATATGTGATGAGTGAAGTGACTTTTTCAGTTGGTGAGCTTGTGTGTGAATAACCTGACTAATAAGCTCATCTCTCACTACCACCAGCATGAAGACAACCTCTAAACTGATAGATGAGCAACTAAAAAATCTCTTACTTACTCTTATCAGACGCATTTTCTGTTGCCTCATTTGTCCGTTCGCTGGTCACTCGTCTTGGAGTGTTTGTGTGTGTGTGTGTGTGTGTATGTGTGTTCATATGACCAAGCTTGTGTGTTTTAGTGATGGATCGAATGCAGGAATGCAATACTGGATGGCGGAAGGAGAGAGAGGTCATCATAGCAAGGTATATAAGATCATTTGGTCCTCCTCCGCTTTCCTTTGTACTGTGAGACTCTGTTCCTCCTCCATCCCTCTCCATCCACCTCCTCATCAAGTTTTGGACCAAGAATAAAGATGGTTGTCACTGTGTTGTCTAGCATGCCGACATCTCTGCCTGCCTCTGGTGATATTAACAGCAGTTGGATGTACTTTCATTGTTAAACCCTGGGAATGGTCACATGATTAAATGAAGCTGTGGATTTGTTTCGTGGATGTTGTCTCTGTTTTTGCAAAAGAATGTCGTCTCTTTTACTCACCGTGCTTGAGTGGTCAGGTCTTCTTCTGTCATTGCTGAACTTTCTGTAACTGGAAACCCGGATCAAGAGTGTTTTTTAGATCGGAAAACGGAGGTCAAAAAGAGATGGGTCCTGATTTGTTTTCCCTTCTCTGTCGGGACTGTTTTAAAAGAGTGTGTGTTGCTGCTCCTCCTCTATCTTCAGGTTTGTTGGTCGTTTCAAATCTCGAAAGGAACGTGAGGCTGAACTTGGAGCCAAAGCCAAGGAGTTTACTAATGTCTACATCAAGAACTTTGGGGATGATATGGATGACGAGCGCCTGAAGGAACTTTTCGACAAATACGGTAAATTGTTTAGATACATTGACATTATTTCAAATTGTAATGCTCTATAGTTCTGCTGTCTAACATCCACATTTCTGACCTTTTACCCTCTGCAGGTAAAACACTCAGTGTAAAGGTGATGACAGACCCCACCGGCAAATCCAGAGGCTTTGGATTTGTTAGTTATGAGAAACATGAGGATGCTAACAAGGTACCTTGGTCTCATGGAAATGAATCTAGTGATCCTTTATTTGTTATTTGTCATGATTATAATGATTTCATTCAAAGGCCGTAGAAGACATGAATGGCACAGAACTCAACGGCAAGACTGTGTTTGTGGGCCGGGCTCAAAAAAAGATGGAGCGGCAGGCAGAGCTGAAGAGGAAGTTTGAGCTGCTGAAACAAGAAAGGATCAGTCGTTATCAGGTCTGAGAATTAACCCCTTTAAACTAATCAAATACATCTAATCACTCTTAAATTTCAGTCCACTAATGCCAAAGATGTATCCTGACAGTCTGCTTTTGGTTTCAGGGTGTTAATCTTTACATTAAGAACCTGGATGACACCATTGATGATGAGAAACTGCGTAAGGAGTTCTCTCCGTTCGGGTCCATTACAAGTGCTAAGGTGAGAGCGATCAAATAGATATTGTGGTGCATTACCACTAGACAAGGGATAATGCACCTTTGCAGTTTAAGAAATAGCAGCAGTTTGACAATATGAATCGTTTAAAGATGCCCAGAAACAAAATGTCCATTTTTCAGGTGATGCTAGAGGAGGGTCGCTCCAAAGGCTTCGGCTTTGTTTGCTTCTCCTCCCCTGAAGAGGCCACCAAGGCTGTGACTGAGATGAACGGGCGTATCGTCGGCTCCAAACCCCTCTATGTGGCTCTAGCTCAGCGCAAAGAGGAGCGCAAAGCCCACCTGACCAACCAGTACATGCAGCGAATTGCTGGCATGAGAGCCATGCCGGCTAACGCCATCATTAACCAGTTCCAGCCCACCAGTGGCTACTTCATGCCAGCTGTACCACAGGTATGAGAATCACAGTCTGAGATGATAGTGTGTGCCGGTGACAGTGTGGGAAATAATCTACATTTTCAGATTAAAATGGATCATATGACTGTTTGTGATGACAGGAATGATGATCATTTGACTCTACTGTTCCTCCCAGCTCTACAAAGCTAGTCTGCTAGCTCAATATTTTTGTTTTAAGGCTTATTGTTTTGGCTCAATCTCACCACTCTCATCAAACAGGCGGATGATTTTAATAGACTAATGTACCAAAACAGCTCAGTGTTAAACTGCAGAATGGCAACGATTGTGGAACATTTTTTAGCTGATATTTTCTTCAGGCGTTATTTGAGACCAAAACCAGAGAAAAAAGAGAGCAAATACAAAACTTTAATCAGGTGGACACTAATATTAATCCAAATGAATGCTGCTGCTCTGTGTCTGCTGCCTGTGTACATAGGAAACTGTGTGCTAGCAAGTTTAACATATCAACTTATACAGTGAAAATAAGTCAGTGTTGTGTTGACACTTGCAAGTGGCCTAAACATCTTTTAAATGTAGAATATTAAGAAAGCTATAATAATTTCCAAGTGAAGTTTTTGAACTGCATAAGCAAGAGGTCTTCATGTGACAAAATGATGCATTTCCCTCACTGATACTGATACCCACCAGGCCCAGAACAGGACTACATACTATGCACCCAATCAGTTGGCCCAAATGCGACCCAACCCCAGATGGCAGCAACAAGGTGGCAGAGGCCAAGGTGAGCATGTGGCACAACATGACAGTGAATCTATCCCCGACATGCCTCTCAGTCAAATTATACTGTAATCGACCTATTTAATATATACAACAATTTTAATGTTAAGTTTAAAGTTGAGTTTTATATCATATCTAATTGTTTTTGTCTGCTCCCAGGTGGTTTCCAGGGGATACCCAGCTCGCTGCGTCAGCCAGGGCCCCGGGCCAACCTCAGACACATGACTCCTAACAGCGGCACACAGGGCCCACGAGGTGTGTCCCCTATTTAAAAGTGACCAAAATAATTAACATTATTTTTGTCACTGTCGTATTTATACAGCAGAGGTTGTCAAGGCACTGTGTGAATTCTGCTCCTTTTCGTTCTCCTCTCTGTTAGCTTCTGGTCAGGGTATGGCTCCTCGTCCTTCAATGGGAGTCCCTGGGCCCCGTGCCATGCCTCCTTACAAATATGCCACTGGTGTCCGTAACCCAAACCCCCAGGTGGTGCAACCTATTGCTCTTCAGCAGGTACTGGCAACAGACCAATCACACTACCATATGTTCCTCTCACGTCAATTCCCACAACCTTTAAATTATTATTTTTTTCATTAATTCTTTTCCTGTGTCCGTCAGGCTCAGCCAGCTGTGCATGTTCAGGGCCAGGAGCCCCTCACAGCCTCCATGCTGGCTGCTGCGCCTCCTCAGGAGCAGAAACAGATGCTCGGTAATAATCCCATTTTGTAAATGAATGATAAGTAACACTCTTCAGTTTTTTATAAGGTTGATTCATCCTCCACTTGTCTCAAATAGGTGAGCGTCTTTTCCCGCTGATTCAGTCCATGCATGCCAACCTGGCAGGAAAGATCACTGGCATGCTGCTGGAGATAGACAACTCCGAACTGCTACACATGCTGGAGTCTCATGAATCTCTGCGCTCGAAGGTACTTGGATTTTCTGTCTTTTCATTGGGTCAAATTCAACACTGTCATTATTCACATTTGATGTTATGTTTGCACAGGTGGAAGAAGCAGTCGCTGTGCTACAAGCCCACCAGGCGAAGAAAGATGCCACTCAGAAGGTGGGCAGCATGGCTCCTACTGCTGCTGCTGCCACATCTTGAAGACATGTGCGCTGTATTAAATTGGTATGATGATGCATAAACAGTCATGCTATTCATATATGCTGAATGGGTCATAAATTATTGAATTTTGCCGTAATTAATACTAATAGAGTCATTGTGTTGTTTCAGGGCACAAAAAAATGAGCAGAGCTGTGGAGAGACTCGCTAGACTGACTCAAGACACCAGACTCCTCTGAACAAATTATGCAAAAATGGAGAAAAAAAAAGAAAATGTAATTTAAAAAAAATATACTTGAAGATTTTGAAAAATGTTACAGTTCATAATTTTCTAGTTCTGTAATATTTTTAAACTGCATACCAAAAGCAATAATGCAAATGAATTTTGAATGGAGCCCCTGTGGCAAAGGAGAAAAACCTTTTTCTAAAAGGAAAATGAGCCTCGTTCTTTTTCTTTGCTTGAAAGTTTTATGTTTGATTTGAAATGATGGACTCCTCCATCCTATCATGTTATAATGGGTGTGTGATATTCTCAATAAAGGGATGATCTATCAAAGTTAGCATTCTTATGTCACTGTAATTTGAAGATGTAGACTTTTTAAAATTTAGTTTAAAGAGTACATCCGTGTGTCTGACACATGAATAACCTAGTTAGCAGTGCACAGAGAGGCTAAGGCAGGTGAAGGGGTGCAGGGCGCTGCTGGAGTAGCACAAACAATATAATACTAAGTATCATGTTTTCTGAGTTAAATTGGTCTAATGTAAGGTGCTCCTTCTTTTGTTTAAAAGACACTTAACACAAGAAACATATGAAGAGAGAAGAAAACAGTTGATTTGCAACAGAGACAATAATATGGCATGAAAAGTTTTTTTATGCCATATTATCAGTCAAATGGTTACATGGTCTTTATGGTCAAGTTAATGTCTCTTAGGGTCTGCGTGTAGGGGACCTAAGGTGATATTGATTTGTTCACTCATCTTTAGGGTATGTAGGGCAGGTCGCAAGGTTGTTGTTAAAGTTAGGGAACTAATCACTGAGTCTGGTCCATTTTTTTTATTTTGTAGCACAAGTTTCTAGTGTTTACTTCGAATTCAAAAATATGGCAACAGAGTCCTGCAAAAAAAAATCACTAGCAAAATTACTATCATTAATCAGAACATACAGAGACATACATTTTTTTTGCATGGTTTAATATTATCCTCTAAAAATGATAAATGGATGAATGGACAAATGATGGGAAAAATAAAGGTACAAATCACTGCAAAGGACAGACCATACAAGGAACAACAGAACTGAGCTTCTTTGCAAGTTTCTGCACAGTGCTGCGATCCAGTGAGCCACATCAAGGTAAGGACTAGATAAAGGGACAAAAACACAGGCAGCAGATGACCAGCGGACAAGCAGGAAGTAGTAGGATCTGCTGATAGCAAATATCTCTTGAGAAGACGAGGCTCCCTAAGGCATTTATAAAATGAACTTTAGTGACTTTTTTTCTCAAACAAACAAAATACAGCACCGAAAACCAGACAGATTTGTCACAACCTTGCCGCCCAAACGTTGTCTTTACTAATCTCTCATAGCTGACTCATTAACATTGGTAATTAACTGACAATGAATGTCAAATTATTTACCTTTTACTAAGTGTGCTTTATTAGAGGCTATTGCCAAAAAGTTTATGTTGCCGCATAAAGAAGGCTACTTTTGAATAGAAACAAAAGAAAAAGAAAAAGAAAAAGAAAAGAAAATGTGCAGTCTACAAAAGTGAAATTCCTTATCAGATAAAGGTCTTTCACAAAAATTTGACTCATAATTGTCGGAAAATCACAGGTGTTATGAATAACATTAAAGCTGACTCATATTGAAGTGTCTTAGTTAGTCATGACAGTGTGGCAGTGAGGCAGAACGCTTACAGGACTTTTGTCATATTTTAACAGGTCACAGTAGAAAAAAAACACATGCAATGAATAAAATTAACAGGGCTGAATTCCATTTAGCTGCTTCAGTCACAGGGGCATGGTATTTTTCATGCTGACTCATTGTCACACTGTTTTGACACGGTAGGAGAACTCAGCACAATAGAGACATGGTTGATGTTTTTAGAAACACCTGTGCTTTTCGTATTGTGACAGTCAAAATGTTCGTTGGGAAAATGTTGTAACTGAAGCAACTTAATTCAGTGAGCCTTCCTTCAGATTATCATCTGCGTCAGTGCCTGTAAAGAGTTAAAGCTCTAATACAGATGTACCTCAGTCTCATTCTACCGTTTAACATGATAGAAAAAAGTGAATCTGGAGCGAAGAGGGCTGTAGAGGGAGTCCTCCAACAGGCGGCGCCAGAGATACCTTGGTCACAGGGAGGCGGGCCTTAGTGTTCCTGCACCAATGACAAGCTGCCGGGGTCAAAGTTGAGGGGTTAAATCCAATATGGCGGCTAACAAACGAGTGCTGTATGTTGGTAAGTTAAAATTACTTTTCATAAAAATAAGTTAAAGTTGCATTGTTTCCATAAATCTAGCAAGCTTACTCAAAACATTATTCTTTGAATAATAAATGTTGATACAACTATACCCGTATAAAGTGCACATAGCGTAAAGAAATCCCAAAATACGCAAAGATTTAGCCGGTATAACATTAGGCGTCATCTAAAAACATAGTAACTCAGTTGATTTAAAACATCACGAAGGATCCCCAACACCATGGGTGAAGTATATAATGTTAAGTTGTAAAAATAACTTGATATAAAATAAATAAAACAACAAAAAAAGTTTTAGTTTTTGCAACTTGCTGAGTTGACTCTGTGGATTCAGTTGGTTCTACTTGTTCCGTGAACGCAGCACATAAACCTACACCGTTAATGTCGCTTCCGAATAAACATGCAAACAGATTCATTGTCATATATATTATTAGTTATCATCTTCTATGGGTCTCAGTCTCTGTCCGATGTGTTTCTGTCAGGTGGCCTGGCCGAGGAGGTGGACGAGAAGGTGTTACATGCAGCTTTTATTCCGTTTGGAGACATCACAGACATCCAGATCCCGTTAGATTATGAAACAGGTAAGATCAGGTGTTCAGCCCCGAAGCACTGAATCATCTCTGAAACAGTAAACACTGTTACCAAAACAAATATTTAGCTGTATTAATTTGTTTTGCGTTCTGTTTTTAGAAAAGCACAGAGGGTTTGCCTTCATCGAGTTTGAATTGGCAGAGGTATGTGCTGGTTATAAAGCTGAAGGATGTGACACTCAAACTGTAACCTAATGATGACAACATTTCATATTAAAATCTTCACAAGTTAATATTTCAAAGGAAGTACTTCAACCTGAATAAGTATATATTCTACATACAAATAAAGATGTGTTGTTGCATTATTTATACAGATTTAGTACACACTTAACTGTAGCTTTAATGTACATTAAAAAGGCATAAATAAATTTATTTTGTAAATACCATAGTTGCAACGTAGAGGAAAAACAGGTTTGAGGTTCAAGAGGAATCATTCCCAGTTATTAATGACTTTAAACATGAATACATTTTACAGTACACATACACTTTTTAACTGGAATGTTATCTAATAAAAGAATTGAGGTGGACTCTGATTTTAATTTTAATGTACACACGATTGGCTTGTGGGACTTTGATGGTGAATCTTTCTGTGTCATTACCTATTTATGCTCATTGTCTCCTATAGGATGCTGCAGCGGCTATTGATAACATGGTAAGTGGATCATAATACTCGTCTGTCTCTGAGACCTATTCTTTGTGAGTATAAAATTTCACTTTAACTAAGCTTCCTGTTTTAATATTTTCTTTTTTTTCTTTTTCCTTCTTTTTTTCTCTGCTAGAATGAGTCAGAGCTTTTTGGAAGAACTATTCGGGTCAACACCGCCAAGCCCATGAGAATCAAAGAAGGCTCTTCTAGGCCAGGTGATTGATTAAAAAAACCTTTTAAGGAGGCCTTTGCCTGCACAGTAATTTAAAATCCTTAGTTCTAATTTTAACTCTACCTTTTCTTCAGTGTGGTCGGATGATGACTGGCTAAAGAAGTTCTCAGGGAAAACCGCAGAGGAAGCTGAGGGGGAGGCAGCTGGTGGGGAATCAACCAACACTGCCACACAGGAGGTGGGAAGTCTTTCTATCTAGAGTGCGATGGTGCCTCTGACTCTTAACTAATATTAACATAGCGACATTGGTGTGGTTTTCTTTTGCAGGGCGAGCCCCCAGCTAAAAAGGGCAGAGTTAATCCTCAGGTCTACATGGACATTAAGATTGGAAATAAGCCGGCAGGGCGACTACGCTTCCTCCTTCGGGCTGACATTGTTCCCATGACAGTAGGTGAGTGCACTGAGTTCTGTAGGACCTTTATCATCACATCTTTGTCAAAAATAAATAAACCCTTTTGCAAAAGTAAAATTCTGTTGGACAAGTGTGACATTCCTTTTTTTCCCACGCCATATAGAGAATTTCCGCTGCTTGTGTACACATGAGAAGGGCTTTGGCTTTAAGGGCAGCAGCTTTCATCGCATCATCCCACAGTTTATGTGCCAAGGAGGAGACTTCACCAACCATAATGGCACCGGTGGCAAGTCCATCTATGGACGGAAGTTTGATGATGAAAACTTTGTCCTGAAACACACCGCTCCAGGTGAGAACTTTTATGAGAAGCAGACTGAGTGTGTGTTTGATCTAATGGTCTTCCTGTGAATGAGGTTCATGGTTTATGTTTACTAGAAGATCCTGTTGGTAACGGGCCAAAACTTGTCTCTCGTGCTCACAGGGCAGCTCTCCATGGCCAACTCTGGGCCAAACAGTAATGGCTCACAGTTCTTCATCACCACTGACAAAACCGACTGGCTGGATGGCAAACATGTGGTGTTTGGAGACCTGGTGGAGGGGATGGATGTGCTGCGTGCGATGGAGGTATTTCATTTATATATACAATTGCAGGTTTCTATTTGACTATAAATAATAGGTTAATTCAGTGATAATAAAGCCTTAAAATCACTCAAAAAAAGGACCCTTATTGACACACCTTGGTCATTAGCAGTGTGTTACGTAACAGTTTGCATCATTATGTCTGCTGATTTACCGATTTGGAAATAAACACTTTAATTTTAGATATATTTCAGTGCATCGAGTTAAAAAAAAACTAAAACAAACTTGATTGAATGTAAGATATTTGTAGTTATATTAATGTTGTTGTTTTAATAAAGTATGGACTCAGAAAGCCCTCTTAGCTCAATGTTACAGTGACAGTAGATGGTGCAATTTAAAAAAACTACAACTAAAAAAAACCCCAAAAAACTATCAGGATAATTTTTTGGCAACAAAATGCTGTATCATTTCAATCTTTTTTTTCTGTCTGCAGGCTCAGGGATCAAAAGATGGCAAGCCGAAGCAGAAAGTCATCATCTCAGACTGTGGAGAATATGTGTGAATGGGAAAAAAAAGTGTGTGCTTGTATGTTTGTGTCCATGGAGGCAGTGGATGTATGTCTGACAACATGAATGCCCTCATGGTCTTTTGTAGTTTGAACCAACATCATCTGTCATGTAAATATTTGAATAAACACATTTTTTATAAAGAAATTCCAGCTTGGTGTCTTTTGATACAAAATAAATGTGAAATTAATGTTGTCTCAACCTATACTGAACTATTTAGAGCATTTTTTTTTTCCTATTAATTTGAAGCTAACTTTAAAAAAAACGAAAAAAACAAAACAGTAACTCACTATATTAATGTAGCCAAAGCCTCTGCCAAAAAATTTATACCGTTATTTTCCGTTAAAATTCTATTTAAATTAGCTCAGTGTTTATAAGTAATTAATGCTAAAATATTATTTATCCGTTTCATATAGCACTCGTTTAATGAGTTTTATATAAACAATGAAATGATCACGTGCCGTGAGGAAGCATGCGGGACCACGTTACATCATTTCTATTAATGAGCCAAACTTTGAAAACAGAAAAACTACATGAAGGAAACGTTTCCCTCGGTGTCCTCATTCAATAAGACGAATGTTCGGTTTAGAAGAGCTGCCACACCTGAGCAGGTTAGGTGGTGAGAAGAAAAAAAATGGCAGGCGAACAACTCCACCCCCCTCCACTCCCGTCCTGTGTTGAGAAATCTACGGAGATACTCATCGGTGAGGTTCATCCGAAGGCAGAATTCCTCCGCCCCGACACCGAGAGCCTTCCCGAACTACAGCGTCTCAACTGTAAGTATTCAACTAGATATTTATGTTTATGTATCAAACGAAGTCGGATTAAACTGATTTTAGCTGGTTTTTTAGAAAGATTTTGCTTATGTGCAGTTACAAAACTTGAAATCGTTGAGCGCAGCCGTTGCGGAGTGAATCGCTGATTTGATGAAAAGTTGTGTGACTGTATTTGAATCTAGCGACGGATTAGGAAGTTTCTGCGAACGGGACAAGAAACTTTGTCTTTAACAAGGGTTTGGGTTAATTTTTCCAAGTTCATGTTGCTCTTACTTCTTGTGTCTTCTTCCTTGAAGATATGATTACATGTGTATTTATGTGTTAATGACTGAGTCCCTCCTCAGTTTGGTGCTTTGTTTTCTCTACCTGCCTGTTATTACAGTGACATGACTGCTCTCTTTTTGTCCTCGGCTGGTAGATTCGTATGTTTTCTCGGTGCTGTTTTAACTTAAAAGAGCTTCCTCTGTCTTCCATCAGCAGGAAGACGAGACTGACTGTGAACAGACCTCGTCATGAACTGGGCTTTCCTCCAGGGCCTCCTCAGTGGGGTGAACAAGTACTCCACAGCCTTCGGCAGAGTTTGGCTCTCCATAGTCTTTCTCTTCAGGGTCATGGTGTTTGTGGTGGCAGCCGAGAAGGTATGGGGCGACGAACAGAAAGACTTCAAATGCAACACGGCTCAGCCTGGATGCCACAACGTCTGCTATGACCACTTCTTTCCCGTCTCCCACGTCCGGCTGTGGGCCCTGCAGCTCATCTTCGTCACCTGCCCCTCTCTCTTGGTGGTGATGCACGTGGCCTACAGGGAGGACAGAGAAAAGAAAAACCGGCTCAAGTTTGGCGAAAACTGCCGCACTCTGTACAAGGACACCGGCAAGAAGCGTGGAGGCCTGTGGTGGACCTACGTCCTCACCTTGATCTTTAAAATAGCCGTAGACGCCACCTTCGTCTACCTCCTCTACCACATCTACGAGGGTTACGACTTCCCCTCGCTCATCAAGTGCGAGCAGAAGCCCTGTCCCAACAAGGTGGACTGCTTCATCTCTCGTCCCACAGAGAAGCGAATCTTCACCCTCTTCATGGTGGTCACCAGCCTGGTCTGCATCCTCCTCTCTGTTTTCGAAATCCTCTACCTGGTTGGCAAACGCTGCCGTGAATGCTTCACCACCGTCCATCACTCTCACCACGTCATGACCAACACGCTGTCCAGTGGAAGCAACTTGATGGAGTCCAACAGTGTAAAACTAGCAGGCAAAAACACCCCTGAAACGCCTGCTCCATCATACAGCGTGGCCGTATCTTGAGAGAATAAGGGCAAAAACTTAGAAAAAACAAAGACATAAGAGGGGGGGCAAGAAAAAAATGCCTCTCCTCACTGTACAGGCACATCTTTAAAAGACTAGTCAGCAGACATTTCTCTGCTCAGACACTGAACTACATTTTGAGGAAGTTCCTCGCAGTTTCTGTGTATCAGAAAATTGAATGAAATTCTGGATCAGAGGTCTTGTGTGTCATTGATCAGGAATGTGCTCACTGTTGTGGGTTCGGGTTAGAGTATTTACAGATTTTTACAGATGAAGTTTAAATGACCCTTGCACAGAATGAAAAAAAAAAAAAAGCCAGCTTTGGTGGTGCACTTCAAGCCTTGATACCAATTCCATGAGTCACCATGGTTTGGAGTGTATGGTTCTACAAACACATGTGGTTTTCTGTGTAAGATTTTCCTTCTGCTCAGTTCCAATTCCCAAATGTTTAGTTTAAACTCTTCTGCTTCCTCTGCCTCCACTCACACGTTCATATCTGACTCTGTCAATACTGTATTTTACATAATTTATCAAAAAAAAGTGTGAAAGATTGTTCTGTTGTGCATGTTACTGTTTTTAAAACTGCTCTTTTTCATACGGGCGAAACAGAGCAGTGAGGCTGAAAAGCAGTGCTGTAAACACGGTTGTTAATATTATCAGGATGTATATACGTTACAGTGTTTGTGCAGTGTCGCTGCATAGTTGTTAATATTATCTTTCATTAAAGATCATTTTCATGTTTTGAATAATGTGCGTTTTTCTCATGAGATTCAGGGAACAATTAAAAGAGATCCGTTCATAGTAATTCTGTACTGTAAAGAAGTAGAGTAACTGTTTAAAGTTACACAATATGTAGGAATAAGAAGTACACTAAAGAACCGTGTAAACCAGCCAAAGGTTTTGTTGACTCTGATCGGTTCTGTGGTTCCACAAAAGTTTCTGACTTCCTTAACTTTTTCCATGTGTCTCATGAAGCCCTCCCCTCCCTCCCTCCCTCCCCTCCCTCCCCACAGCCACTCTGTTGCTACGAGCAGCACCCTCATTGTTTGGGTTGATGGGTACTTTGAGGAAGGGCAGAGGAGGAGTCTCCCACTCTTCGGTTTGATTCACCCGTGCTGACGTGGGTGTGGATCCACCCGGCGCAGGAATTTGTCGCTCCACAAAAGCCTCTGAATGAATGTTTCCAGTATTTACACTTCAGTATGTGATAAGAGAGATGCAGAGGGGGTAAAAAGTCAGATTTTGTCACTCCGGCCTCGTGGTGTCGAGCCGTGCAGGTATTGTCGGATAGTCTGCTGGAGGTTTTGTGATAAATGCTGCCTCTTAAACACTACAGAAGTCAATAAAACACAGTTTGTGTTGCTTGGAGCAATAAAGAAGACGTTTTAAAAACTTAAAGCACAGTGCCTTTTCACATAGAAGAAAAGAAACATCCACCATTAATGTCTACTCCAAGCAACAGTACCGTAAAATCTATGTAGAAGCGAGGTCTGTGGACGATCACACTGACGAGGGTTTGAGGAAGGACAAGTTGTTGCTGGAAAGTAATCACTCACCTCCACTGTGCTTTTATGCCAGCATTAAACCAGAAATATCTAAATTACAGTACACTAACAAGGGAAAAATATGTTTTTGTGTGTGTGGGATTTGAAACTCAAGACTCAAACCAAAACTCATGCAAAAAGCGCAGTCAGGATGATGTCGCCTTTCTTTGGGGCCCAATAACGTAGCAATTAACTGTGTGAAAGGATGAAGGTTGAATTAATCATCACTTTTACACTTTGCTTTGTCCATTGCGTTGGGATTATCCAAACAAAGTCTAACATCTCAAGTGCTAAATCAAATATTATGAACGTTATATCCACTGGCTCTGAAAATATAAGCAAGCCTCAGTATGTGCAGTTCTCTTGACTGGGTGGTTCTGTAAATAAGCCAACAATTGCTCCCATAACAAGATCCTCCCAGCTTTTTTTTTTTTTTTTTTTTTTTTTTGGGGTACTAATTGTCTTGTGGTGACCGGCGTTTGGTTTATGGCCTCTGGTAAATTTACAATCCTTTCACAGGGG
>JAQMCX010000017.1:5249701-5269351 GCA_029814765.1 Acanthurus leucopareius | reverse complement strand
CCCCCATTTTGTGCATTTCTCTTTTTTGTTTTTTTCTTTAAAAAACCAAAAAATTTCCCACAAAAAAACAACCCCCCCTTTTTTTTTTTTTTTTTTTTTTTTTTTTTAGGGTACTATTTCTCTTCTTCTCTCCGTCCTTTGCTTTCTGTCCTCTGGTACATTTCCTCTCCTTTCACAGGAGCAGCAGTGAAAAGTGATGTGTTTATCCTGTTGTGTTGGTCTGTCTTGTTGAGACTTGCAGCTGGCAGGGGTTGACTCACTCGGTGCATTCCTTCAGGTGTGTCCCGGCAGACTGCCTGGACCAGTTCTTCATCTAAAGCCAAGAAGCTAACCATATTCCCCCCCACCTCCTCCCCCATCAACCTCCTACCCCTCGAACACAATTCACATCGACTGAAAAGCTCTTAATTTTTTCGGCGAGTGCAGATGTTGTGCTCGCATGCGCGGCTTCTCGCCTCAGATGACTTTCCTGAAAAGCACAGCTGCAGTTGGTACTTGTGACTATGTACTGAGAGTTTTAGCTCAGAGCTGCAAGACTTCATTTCAAAGTCTTTTATTTAAGAGGAGCCAGATATAACATGTCTCCCCGGTGTTACTTTTCACGGGTTCTGTCAGAAAACTTCAACCTTCAAAAACATTAGAAGTGTTAACTGTTTGAACAAAGGAAAATGAAATAAAAACATGATACAGGCCTAATTTGTTCACCTCTACTGGATCATCAGTGAAAGTGAGCAGATTAAGCTATTTCAAAGCAACTTAGCACAGCTTATTAAACTTTATGCTATATATATTAAATTAGTTTGATTTTCTGGTAAATTCATTAACTGGTTTAAGTTTTACCAACATGGTATTCCAAATAGGTAATTGTCAATAAAAGGTTGATTACTTGGATAATCATGATGTAACCAAAGGTCCTGAATTACTGAGTTACTCTCATTTTCACATCAGTGCTTTTTTTGTTGGTTAGGTGAAAAAAAAACAAAACAACTTTAATCCCACTTGATCACCATGTCAGCTGAGTGTTGAATCTAATTCAGTTTGCATTCTTATATCACATCCCTGTCATTTACAGATACACCTCATGTTGTTTTCAGAGGAGGTTTTTGGAAATCGCTTTCTTTTCTTATTAGAAATCTTGGTCTCATATTGCAGCTATTATTGCAATAAGTCTGAGGGTCCTTTGAAACACGGTTCTGTATTGTCTTTCTGAAAACCACAAATAAACCTGACTTGACTTAACTTTAGCCTTTATCTTTTTTTATGTAATCTAAACAAAAGATTTCCAAAGCTCTGAGGGCAGACACCAGTCTGCAAGAAGTGGCATGTTCTGGCACAAGAGTTACACTTTGGTCAAACTGACATTTGATGTTCATTTCATCACTGCTAATGATGAGCTGCTCTCTCTGCAGGACAGAGACGCCGTAAAGCAGTTTGTTGACAAAATCTTATCTGCAAAGTGTAAGAAAATGTGAAAAGTTAGGTTGGAAAATCAGGTTGACAGTAGAGTCGAGACAAAAGCTTGTGGTCTGACAATGAGGAAGGGTTTTAGAGGTGCTGGGAGTTCATGAATTGCCAGTGTCACCTGAGAAGAGCTCGGTGAGAAAAAGAAAGAAGGAAACACAATACAAAGGTTTGAGTGTTGCATGAAAAGAAAGCTAAAAAGAAGCAGTGTAAAAAACACATAAAAGCGGAACAAGGAAATAGGATATGTTTGACAACGAATTCACTCTTCAGCGGTAAACCAGTCATGTCAGAAACGTGCACAGCTCTCTTAATACTTCAGGAAATGTGCAACAAAAACAAGACAAGGACATGCTCAACAACTTAAAAAAATGCCTTCACCTCAGGGTGTGTCGGCCTCTTACGCAGGGTGAAGTGCTGAGAGGCACGTTGGGACATGGAGACAGTGTTTCCTGGAAAAATTGAATCTAAAAACAATGAACCTGAATCTATTGTGTACAAACATAAAAACCCTTAAGAGGACGCATCGCCTCATTTAGCCCCGTCCCCAGAAAACTTCAACTGTCACACAAACAGTCCCTTCAGTTTTGTCTCTCTCTGTAGTGTGTGTGAGTAAATATTCATCTTTTTGACCTCCCTCTAATCATCGTTAAATGAAAAAAAAACATCCTCCAGTTTACTGTAATACTCTTGGTGTTCTCCATGTCACCAAACACAACCTGAGCCAAGTGTGGTCTTAAATCAGTGAGGCTGTGATTGGTTATCTGGGCTCCAGACTTGATTGTTCATGTGCAGCTCCATCTCCAAATCCAAGCTTAGGTTTCCTACCGGAATCTGTGATTACTGTTATGCAAAATATTTGATTTGTAACTAACACTGGCATGTAAGCGGGGGTGAGAAGCAGAGAAAGAGAGAGAGAGAGAGAGAGAGAGAAAGAGAGAAACATCTGGGCAACTCCAGTCTGTCTTCTTTAACCACACCCACAGGCGCATTTCTCAACACTGCGCCTCTCTACCTGTCGAGGGGAGCCAAATCTGTGCGTTAAAGGACTTAAACGACATAAAAGTAAGAAGAAGTCCGCTGGAAATACATGTGATTCAACAAATAATGGACTGAAACTTCTTTTGGTAAGTGAAAAACTCACAGCAATACAATTTTGATAGGTCACAGATGAGCTGACTCGCGTTTAGCCGTTTGGATATGACTGCATTCAGTTGTCTCTTCGTTGGCTCTCATACGGCAGACTGCGAAACGATCGTTCATCACAGGCGGGCGAAGAAGCGCCGTGTGTCGCTGAACAGCCAAAACCTTTTAGGACGTAAACCAAAAAGACGCACAGAGCCTGCGCGTAAAAGACTCTTTTTTCGTCTAAGACTCAAAATCATTCAGTGACTAAAGGCTGTTTTTTATGTTGATACACAACGATGCTTTCATAGTATATAAATCCTCTGTTTTATAAACACATGTATAGTGTTTGTATTAAAGTTGCCCTTCTAATTTAGGGTTTGCGTACATGTAAACCTTGTGTGTGAATCCAACTCATTTCCTTCGTGAGCAGTTTGGCTCGAGGCCTACTCATAACTTTCTTAACCACACTCATACTGTGTCAATGTTAGAGGTTGGAATTTTAAATGAGAGATACGAAAACTTTTTTCATATTCATATCATATTTTTTCATATTACATCACTTTCGTAAGATATGTGATTGATGTAAAAAGTCGGAGTAAAAGGTTCTGTTATTACTTAAAGCCACCTGGAGTGTGACACCTCTAACAGCGATGTTCACAGAGTAAAAGCAGGGTAATCAGCAGACAATGAAAAAAAAAAAAAGATTCACCCATTTTTTATTCTGCCACATCCAGGTCAGAAGATAAACTACGACCAGTGAGGGAAGATTTCCAGAGAAAGCAAAAGTTTATTTGACTGCCAGCCAGGGACATGGACTGGAAGACCTTCCAGGCACTCCTCAGTGGGGTGAACAAATACTCCACTGCGTTTGGGCGGATATGGCTGTCGGTGGTGTTTGTGTTCAGGGTGATGGTGTACGTGGTGGCAGCGGAGCGAGTGTGGGGGGACGAGCAGAAGGACTTTGACTGCAACACAAAGCAGCCTGGCTGCGCCAACGTCTGCTATGACCACTTCTTCCCCATCTCCCACATCCGCCTGTGGGCCCTTCAGCTCATCTTCGTCACCTGCCCGTCCTTCATGGTGGTCATGCACGTGGCGTACCGTGACGACCGCGAGCGCAAGCACAGGGCCAAGCATGGCGATGAGAAAAAGTTGTACAACAACACAGGTAAGAAACATGGCGGCCTGTGGTGGACCTATCTGATCAGCCTCTTCGTGAAGACGGGCATCGAGGTCTCCTTCCTCTACATCCTCCACCGCATCTATGACAGCTTCTACCTGCCAAGACTCGTCAAGTGTGAGGTGTCACCTTGCCCCAACCAGGTGGACTGCTACATCGGCCACCCTACAGAGAAGAAGGTCTTCACCTACTTCATGGTCGGAGCTTCGGCCCTCTGCATCGTCCTGAACATCTGCGAGATCATTTATCTCATCTCCAAACGCATTGTGCGAATTGCAAACAAGTTAAAGAGGCGCAATCGTCAAGTGGTGGAACATCATGACAACTACAACGACGACCCCTTCAACAACATCAACGTGATCGCGGCGACGCCGGAGCCGAAAGAAAGGCCCCCATCCTTCAAGAGTGCATACAAGCCTTCACACAGGCCCTCTGGACTCAAACTCGGAGAGAAGATACGGGCTTCTGCTCCCAATCTGTCCATGGCTTCTTGATTGAAAAGGAAGCAGAAATCAGACTGAAGATCAGGAGATCGGCGGTGGCTTGGGCTGGAACCCAATAACAAACCTCAGAAAACAGACTCAGAGCTATGAGCCAAACTACAGCATGTGTCAGACCCTGGAAGTTGACTCATCAGTACTGGATTCTTCCTGTGGGCCCCTGTGTCTACATCTAAGACTCTTTTCGAGCGCCTGAACTTTGGTTTCCAAGTCAACATCCACAATATTTACAAGTCAGCTAGAGCCAAATTGATTTGTTAATGATATGTGGGCTTCTTTTTTTGAATACAATAAAGGTCTGAGTACCTTTTCCACTTCACCTCTTCACCCATACGAGAACATTTCAGCGCGGTTTCTCTGTCTTTCTTGTGATAAAAGTTTTAACACGGGAGAGGGGAAGGAAACGAAACGCTGCACACAAGAAAGCAGGACACACCTGGTGGAGGTATTCACCCTCCCTGCCAGTGTCCACAGTGGTGTGTCAGGGCATTCTGCTCTCACTGAATGTCAGATACACATATCAGTGATTTCCACTGAACTGAAATCATAGCTTCATCTTCACATTTTGCTGACCTGCAACAATGGTGCACTGGAGTGAGGACACTTTAAAGTCATAGAGAAAATGGCTGAAAAATACTTGAAGGTTTGCAAACTGGCCAAAAAATGAGATTTTTTTTTTTTTTTTAAAACTCCATCTATTTTCTACAATAATTCAATGAAATCCATATAACATTGGTGTATTTCTTTATGAAAAGCCTTGGCGGGCAAATGCTTGGTCTCAGGTTTTTGCTACACAGCCACACATTGTACATAGACTGCCTGTGTTTAGACATGCTTGTACACAAACTCGCCTCATCCAAGACCACTGTTGATTTAAATAAGGCAAAAGGAATGCTGCTGTTTAATTCTGTGTTGTTAGAGTTGGATCACAGTGGAAGAGATGGGAGGAAGATTAGACAAAAAGGTGACTTATTGAACAATCAGGCATTCTTGTGAGTCCCTAATTGTCCACTGTGGACATCAGGTGGGATTGTATTTTCTGCACTTGTCCGCGTATGTAACTTTTTTAAAAATATAAATTTATATATATATATTAAATTTATTGAATGTGTATTTCTGTTTGGTGTTTTAACTAAAAGAGCCTCTTTACTGATTCTTTGCATTTAATTTCCTTATATATTATATAAGGAAATTATATATTTGTTTCCTTGTATGTGGTTTTTGTTTTGGAAATACACAACTGGGGGCAAGCGATTTAACACACATGCAGGACAAACCACAGCTTCTGTTACATACTCGAGTACTTCAAAAACTAGTATGAACATATTTTTAACTCCCACGATGCTGTCTGATCATTTTTATTATCAAAGGAGGGGAATCTTTCCATTGCTTCTGACTCATAACTATGTTTTTTACAGTTACCATCACACGGCTGGCAAGTCAATTAGCACCGAACCATTTCAATATGCCATGAGTCATTATGACATGTTGTTTTCCCGTCTCTGATACAAGTGATGTATGTTTCTAAGTGCTGCGTGATCCTGCAGTAAGAATCTGAGTCTGCCTGTCGAGCTTGTCAGTCTGGTTTTAACAAGGTGCGGCAAAAGGAAAGAGTTCTTGTTTATTCTGAATCATTTTAACAAATAAAGTGCAAAATCACTATGGAGACAGTAAAAGATTCGCTCTCACTCGAGTGCTTTATATAAATAATGCTGCTTCAAATATAATTTCTAAAGAAACTATTTGTTGAACTAACACTGACTGTGAAAAGTCCAAGTTTACATTTCCAAGTTCAATTTTGTTGATTTAAATAACATTCTTTCTCTTTCACAATGTTCAGCCGTTGGTGATGCCTAAAACAATGTTTCAGAACCTGCAGATTTGTTATAATGGTGTGAACTTTAAATCAGTCACACATTTTATAAATCAAACAGAGTTTATTTTCAAATTTCAAAACTTTGTTGATTATGTACATGTTGAATTTAAAAGACAGGCATTTAAAATAAATACATAAACTCATTAAAGTAACACTCAAAATCCTACATACTAAAAAAAAAATATTTTTTTAAATTAGTGGAATACAGCACATTTACATTTTCTCACAGTCAAGTACAATGCCCAAGTTCATACAGACTGATAGTTCCCATATGCTCCCTGTGTATATCATTCATTTGAAAACTGATCACAGCATACAGAGGACGCCGGATGTCAAAACAACACTTCTGTCTCTGACATCACTGATTAGTTTTTCCATCCCCGGGACATTTTGACTGATTAATTTATAGCCTGCATCTGTGCTTCACCTTGGATTACCTGCTGCCAAGAAAGTACCGTAAGCAAACTTTTTAGGAAACGTGAAAGCATGGCTTTTGATAGGTAGGATGTCTACAATTAGACTGACTTTACATAAGGCACCATTCCAGCTATGCTATCATGTAGTGGATATCTGACCAGATATTATACTCTGACGCAGAAGAAGAGGGTCAATGCCATCCAAATATTAAAGTAATATTCTCATATTGGCAGAAACTAAAATTAAAACAGGTAGAGCTGGATATACAGAAGATGACGGCTCTGGTTTAAATGATTATGCTGCAGTTTACAGTCTGTGAAAGAGTCTAGGGTTTGACTTTAGTTTAGAGTTTACAAGTTGCCTGGGCCACTTTGGAGCTGGTTTTTCTGTTGAGGGTTCGACAGATGAAAGCTCCGGCATCCATCAGCTTTGAGAGGTCCACTCCCTGTAACGAGAAGAGAAATAAGTCAAAATGGTCAAATTAGAGGGAGCTTACAACAAACACAATAATTAATTTTATGGATACATAAAAGAGAAATTACAATAATCAAAAGGAAAAAAAAGAAACAACCAATACGCCAGTCTTCTTTCTTTTTTTTTAATCCCACACTACCAGTAAAGAGTTTGGAAACACCATCACCACAGATAAAAACAGCAAAGTTCAGACATCAAATTTATCATTTGCATTTGATATAGTTTTGGTCCAAAGAGAAGAAGAAGGTTTCAGGTCCAAATTTTCAGTTCACAGTATGTCTCCAATGAGGCTAACCTTAAAACTTATTTATATTTTGAAGTATCATGAGTAGTTTTGACAAAGCAACACACCTGTTAGTTCCAGCCTGTTTGCGACATTTTGTGCACTTAGAAACAGGGACTTGCACTAAAAGTGTAAAAGACCTTTTAAAAACAGTAGTCTTCTCAGCCAGCTGACTGTGTCAGATAAAGTTTTTTTGGTGGATGTTTTCAAACGTTTGAATGGTAAAATAAATTTAAATAAAAAAATCACAAAAGCAAGAGGAATATCTTTAATTTCTATTATGACAAAAATATAAGACAGGAGACCAAAAAAAGAACTTAAGGGGTGACTTCTTACTGTCTGAATCCCAAGTCCATGCAGCATATAGACTACATCTTCAGTAGCAACATTCCCAGAAGCCCCCTGGGCATAGGGACAGCCACCCAGTCCAGCTACTGATGAGTCTACCACACTGATTCCCCTCTGCAAGACAAAGGACATCTTTACCTCAGAGCTGATGGAGTTAACAGTGCAATAACAACAGATCCTCTACATGCAGACTTAAATTTGCTGCATTATTTAATTACATACTAAGTTGGTATTAAGATGACCAGAACCAAGTCTGACCTGTAAAGCTACAAGGATGTTTGCCAGAGCCTGGCCATAGGTATCATGGCAGTGTACTGCCAAGGCACTGATTGGCACCTCTCTGCAAACCGCCTCCAGCATTTCACTCATGCTCCCTGGAGTCCCCACCCCAATAGTGTCACCGAGAGAGATCTCATAGCAGCCCATGGAGTACAGACGCTTTGCTACCTGCAAAGTCAGAGACAAAGCTTGAGATGGTTGCATCAATATATGTAATTTTAAAAGAAGATAATAAATCATCATGTATCAAATGAGAACTTACATATGCAACTTTTTCAGGAGCCACATGGCCTTCATATGGACATCCAACAACACATGAAACATACCTGTAGCAATAAGAAACAAAGAGGACACTCATGTTAAATATTCAACCTTTACCTTCAATGGTTTATACATTTTTTTGGCAGTTATCTTACCCTCTAACTGGCACACCGGCCTCCTTAGCTGCTCTCATAACCTCATCGAAACGCTGTAAACTCTCATCCACTGAACAGTTTATGTTCTTCTTACTGAACTTCTCAGATGCAGCACCAAATATGGCTACTTCTGAAGCACCTGCTTGCATCTGTAGTAAGAGCAATTAACAAAAAAGATTTTGAAGCATATTTTATATACATTTATGTGAAGACAGATATACAATTTATAACTATAAGTGGGAAAGTGTGTTGAATTATGATGCTTGACACTCACAGCAGCCTGAAAACCCTTAAGGTTGGGGGTGAGGACTGGGTAAGACACCCCAGGTTTCCTACAGATCCCCTTCATCACCTCCAATTGGTCTGCCATCTATTATTTGGACAAAGAACACAGAAACCAATTAGGTGTGGAGAAAACCAGTTACTGCATTCCTATACACTGTAGTTTCTGTGCTGCCCTCAGCTGGGTGTGTCAGCACTTTCCATATGAATTGCTCGAGGAGAACACACTCACCTGTGGAACCCATTTTGGGGACACAAAGCTGGTGGCCTCAATGACTGGCAGTCCTGATGCTGACAACATGTCAATCAGCTGAATTTTTGTCTCTGTTGGCACAATAGTCTGAGAGTAGAAGCAGGAGAGCAACAAGATGAGAAACATATGCATGACCGACTTTGTTATACTTAGTTACATAACACAGAAATTATTCACCTGTTGTATAACACCGATGTAAATAAACAGACAGTTTTATGCTGTTTTCACGTTTAATTGTAAAAGCTAGTTAAGGGAACTATATAATTGCTTGAAATGATTATTTTTCACATAACTTTACCTTTTCATTCTGAAGACCATCTCGGGGACCCACCTCCACTATTTTCACCTTTTCTGGAAGAGAATGACTCGCTCTTACGCCAACCTGCAAAAACACACACACAAACGTACACACATATTTAGTAACGTAAAATTACTTCTGCTAACTTACTAACAACTGATAAAAACAAGCCTAATAAGTAGTCCAGTAACAACTACCTCGGTCAACAAACATATCCAGCTCAACATTCAGGATGCTAATAGCTCAGTTAGCTAACAGGCACTGTTGTCCTTGCTGTTAACGTTAGCTTAACGTGCCCGGTGCGACCTGCCGGGAGACACAAGGCTCAAGAAAACTCACCGCTTGAATCTTTGATGCGGAGCTGAACGCCAGGTACTGCTGACCCATTGCTGAGCCTAAAGTGCTTCTGTTGACAAACCTCATGACGGCCGCCATGCTGGTCCAGCCTCCAGTCAGACGTCAGACTTTCTCTGGAGGAGAGAAAAGGAGGCGTCACAGGTTATAAAAGCATCGCACGGGCGCCACCTATAGGCAGGGATTTCGCATTGAAAGATCATTCTGAAATCAATTTTTATCTATGATCTGGACTTACTCGCTCATTGTTATGTAAAGGCCTTGAGAAAAACATCTAAAAAAAATCCTACGTAAACATTTAAAAATTCAATTTAACACAAACCCCACTAGTGTTCTGCAGCGATTTGGTAATATTGATCTCAAAAATGTGGTCAGATATTTATTAAAATAACAACCTTGTCACAATTTCAAACTGTCTTGAAAAGACAGTGTAATGTATTATAGCCACAATTAATTTTAAATGGCAAATTTATTGATTCAATTGTGAATTTTTCATAATTTAATTTTTATTTTTTTATGGACAAATGTGTTTTTTCAAAAGTAATACTCATTCAACTGTTTTATCCATATATGATAAGATATCTCACATAAAAAAAGAAGTGCATATACAAGACAGGAGGGCAGTTACAAAACACAGACATAGGAATGTATAAAAATATCTTTAATGTGTCAGAAAGTAAAAAAACAAATAAATTATAATTGGCCTTATATCATAGTGCATATCGTTATCAAACATAATCATAAAAAGCACTGCAACTGTGAGACATTGGAAAAAAAAGTCTACTTTTGACTTTGCCTACATGGGTAGGGACTTAACAGAGCCATTATTCAGTCCTTGTTACTTTGTTTTGCTCAAATACCAGCCTGTTTCTCAAGCTGTTCTTCCATGCATGTGAGAAAAAAAACCTTAGAAAGATTTATAACTATAACTCAAGCCAAGAAAACATTGAATATGCATGCTTTGGATACAGCATATCTTTATGCAGCTTAACAAAAAGCATTCCATTTTGTCACAAAGGTTAACAATCTCATTAAAAGTAAAGATTAAGCAGTTGCAAGTAACTAATATACAACTAATATATCATAAATATGCGTATTTACATCAGTGGATCACATATTTTATGCATAAATTCTCTTGCATGGCTTTAGCACAAACACACTTTGGTTCCATTTCACTGCAGCTCCTCGTCACTGTCGTCCACTTGTTGGATGATGAGGTCGGCGCCTGAATCTTCAGCCAGATCATCTTCATCAGTTACCATCCAGCTCCTCTTGGTTTCCCCCTCCTCCTCCCCATCCACCCCAAGTAACAGGGCCGGCTCCTCATTGGTCCCTTGTAGACTGTCTATGGGGATGTCATCACAACCCACTTCCTGAATGCACGCCGTGCACATGCGGTAGCGTCGTGTGCCCTCACACACCACATGTCCAGTGTCCTCCGTCACCTGACACTTACACTTCCTGCACACCAGCTTCCTGGCTTGATGGATCTGTAAGATACATGACACATAATGCTAATGCAAAAAACATGAATCACAATATGTTCAGTGCTGGTTATGTTACTGCTGGTGTTTCTGTAGCTGCAAGAGTATGAGTAGGTGTTAACACTACTAAACATAAGATTATTGTGCATTTTTTGTTTTTAACCATATTGATCAACCCAGAGTGTGAGCTGTATTACTATCTGTGTGTTTCTAAAGCTGTTAAACCAATAGTGTATGACGAAACTTGATATAAATTAAATTTCCTCCTCCTTGGTTTTAAATAGCCCACCGTCTCAAAGTGGCTCCGAAGATGCTCCAGGCGAGTGAAGCGTTTATTGCAGGCCTGACAGGGGTACGGCCTCTCCCCAGTGTGACAGCGCAAGTGACGCTTCAGGTCTGCTTTCCTCTTCACCGTGTGAGTACAAAAGGGACATTTAAAGCGCATAATAGGGTTTGAGTCTGCAATGAGAAAGAGAAGCTGTTGTGAGTATCGCCATTCCCTGTTTATTCTCCAAAAATCCCTATTTCTGGCTACCGCTTACGGATACACTCGTGCCAGTCTGTTTGTGATGAAGTGTGTTATTCCCTTTACTACTTCTCAGAAGGTTAAAGAACTATTGATTTTCCATTTTCTCATACAGTCCCACTCACCTTTATTGAAGTGTCCAATAACACCAACAATGGGTGGTAGAGTAGCATACAGCTCTTCTGCCTTTTCAGCCTTTTGTGTCCTTGCCTCCTGGATGTCCAAGTCGTCGAGCTGGTTGGAGCGAATGCTGTTGGGCGCTCTCCTCTTGGTTCCTCCTTTACCTCGTCGGCGCTCTGATCCAGGCAGTGTGTATAGAGGGTCCTGAGGGTCCTCCAGTTCTGTGTTGAGATCATTAGCTGGGCTGCTTGGGTTAGTCTTCATTGCTGAGGCAGATGCCTCAGGGTCCGAGTCCTTCCCCATAAAGCTGGACTGGGATCTGGAGTTGTCCCGTGTCCAGAGCGCTGGTGGTGGGCTAACAGAGCTGGGGCCTTGCTGCTGCTGCTCTGAGGTCTCTTCTCCTGCTCCACTGGTAAAGCTGCAGGTCTCAGACAAGCTGAGGCAACGCTCACTGTCTTCATCTTTCAAACTGATGTCCAAGGAGGATTTGATGAAGTTCTTGCAGTAGCTGATGACATTGTTCATCTGCAAGTAGCTGGCCGCGGACATCACCTCAATCACATTGTGACTGGAGAGATCCAGCTGGCCAGAGTAGATGAAATCAAGGATGACTGTGAAGGTCTCAGGGCTGAAGACATCGAAGGTTGCGTTGACAGAGTCGGACAGGCCGTCAGGCCCCTGGGACAGCAGCATGCGGAAGTAGCCGCTGCTGGCGAACAAGACGTTGCGGTGGGCCCTGAAGAGCTGGCCCTCCACCAGCACACTGCAGTCACAGAAAAGCTCCTGGCGGCGCTGCTGGTTGAGCTGCTTCAGCAGGTTGCTTTGGTGAGCCACTGTGATGTCAGCAGTGTTGAACCACCGCTGAGGCTGCCTGCAGGAGACAACATGACAGAGCTCACGCTGGCTGTGTGTGCAGCATAGACTGACTTGATTTGCAAGAAAACAACAAATCATAGAAGCCTTGCAGACTTTGCGGACAGAAATGGAGACACTTCCATCATCATGGTCCTGAATCAACAATCTATAAGTATGAGCCTATATGTATACATAATGTAAAAAAAAAATCATGGAAACATGTGCCCCTGCAGGGTTAATCATGGGACATCCGACCTCATGATAGTCAGCCTGCTTCAATAAATGGTTACACCTCAGACCAACAGCATTCACTGTAAGTCACACAACAAACACAGCAGTGACACCCCATCGATGTAGCTGTCAATTATCCCTGTCTTTGTTTCTGCACTGGACCATCTCCAGTTTTGCAGACGGCCCGCCCATCAGGACTTTATTCTGCAACCTGATTGGCTGGACAAGCCCTCCATCAAAATAATCTTCTAATGGGCTACACCCGACTTCAGTCAGAGAGCATCGGGTGACAAAACCCTGTAATCATCCCTGAGGGAAGCTAAAGCGCTGTGCGTTAACACTAACACACCAGATTGATAGGAAGAGAATGAGACATGGTACACTGTCCTAGCATGTCATGCAAAAAGGGAAAAAATGCCGCAACCTCATTTTGCAGAATAGTTCTCCTTCTTCTATTGAAAGCTGTTTACCATGCTCGTGTACACTCTGACTTGGCACGCATTTAATTTAATTATGTGATGCTTGATGACAGGCTCCTCGGCGCCCGATAACCCACGGTGCAACGCCCGCCCGCAAGACTCAGTCGTGCACCTCATGTAGCACGAAACCACGTCTAAAATCGTACCCGAGCTATTCTCCGTTAATTCAGACATCAGTCGACCTACAAAACGGCATGAGAGTGCTGCAGTCCTGCGAGAGGAAAGCGGGCAGCGGCGCACCAGAGCAGCCCAGTCTGTCCTGGAGCGACGCCCACTTCAGGCTCCAGCCAGCACACAATAGAAAAACAGACATAAACCTCCAGCAGCTGAGCATGCTGCGAGCTGATAAATAGATATATTCACATAGCGTATCACGCTGGGGATAAGCAGCGCTAACACGCCCGTTTTCATCCTCAAGACCACCCCCACTTCTCGCCGGAGGTCCGGAGCGCGAGCGAGCAGCGGGGAGGATTTGCCTGCTGCCCAAATCCAGCGACTCTTTCCCAGGCGTGAGCTTTCGGCAGGACCCGCTTACGCCCCACACCGTGATACCCCTTACAAAATCCATCGATACTCACTGGTGACTTGATTCACCCGGCGCCCGATAGAGTCTGCTCGCCCCCAAGTCCGCCACCATATCCATTTTTAATTTATTTAGCCTTTTTTCCCCTCTGCTCTTTTTTTCTCGTCCAGGGTCCACAGTCAGGCACTTCCTGCTCAGCCCTAAAGACCGAAACCCGGCTAGAGCGACTGGAGCACTGTGCTGACGTGGGTGTTTATTAACTGGGTGCCCGAGGGTTCAAGGAGCCATTTAAAGCCCTAGTGCCCCGTTTAAATGTGCTGTATGGACAAAATATTTTTTTATTGAACACCGAATGCTCCAGCCTTACAGAAATTAAGTCATATTTTTTTAAATCATTCTTTAGAATTTTTAAATCTGCCTGTCTGTCAAATCTTCCTCTGCCCACATCAATTTCTTTCATCAATCTTGGCATTACTGTGATAATCTTGGGGGTATATGTAATGACCCAGTGGTGCAATAGTGACTGAACAAGAAGCTAATCATTATTTTCAAGTTAGTGTACTGGAATATTCACATGGGGTTGTCTCACTAAAGCATTTAATCTCATAATTTAGTCAACATTCATTACAGCTCATTTCACAATCATTTGAAACAGCCCAGCTTTCATAATGGAGTGGAAATGAAGGCTTCAGTTTTCTCAATAGGAAAAATTAATTTATTCATTCATTGTTATGGCTCACATGGTAATTACTTTAATAGACAAAATATCAATTTAACAAACCCAAAAAGACATTTTAACAATTTTTTTTTCTAACGTAAATGGTAACTTGAGAATAAGCTCACCATGAGAACAGAACAAACAAAAACTGAAACACTACAAAACGTAAATCATTTAGCCCCCCCAAAGGTTTCATCACTTGTTAATATAATATTCAAAATATGAGGCAGTTGATGGATTGCTTTGGCCCAGTGAATTAGAAGAAAAACAACAGAAAGCTGGAGTTGCATCAAGAAGCTGGGCCTTTGGCAAATCCAGTGGGGTTCATGGACTGCCAGCGCCACAGATCCTCACCTACACAGGATCAGGAAAATAACATGAGAGGTATAATGAGAAATATTTCATAAAAATGATTTTTTCTTTTCTTTTTTTTTTTTTTTTTGAGGAGAATCAGATAATGTTGAGCAATAGATTTTGCGACGTGGCTGTCCTTACACATTCTTTCCAGGTCAAAATCAGCCTTCCAGGCTAGTTCTTTCTCGGCTATACAAGGGTCAGCGTAGCACGATGCAATGTCTCCATCCCTACGTGGGGTGATTTTGTATGGGATCTATGTAGAGGACACAATAAGCAAAATATTACTTAACAAAAAAAGGGTGGTTTAGCCTAAAAAGTGAGAATTTTAGTTGATCATAGGCCAGACATCTTCACAGTACTGACCCCAAAATAACATAAAAAAGTAAAGAACAGTTATTTTTCAAAGTCATTTCAGTTACTTACAGAAGACACAATACAAATGCCAACTCTGGAGACAATTTACTTTGCAGAAAAAAGTGCTCCTCTGTCACTCACCTCTCTCCCTGATGCCTTCTCCATGGCTTTCACCATCTGCAGCACAGAGTAGCCTCTCCCTGTTCCTAGGTTGTATACCTACAGATACAATAATGCACACATGCAAACACTCCTATAAAAAAACTTAATCATTAACACACAATGAACAACAAGATAAATTATATGTTTTTAATGTGCTGTGTTTCCATTCTCTTAAACGTACTTTGCACCCACAGTCGCCCTTCAGTTTCTTCAGTGCTGCTATGTGCCCTTTGGCCAAATCTACGACGTGGATATAATCTCGCACACCTGGCAAGAGAAAAGAAAACCTTGTTTAAATGATTAAAAAGCTCACTTGCTATTAAGCTCTCTGCCCAAAAAAACAAACCACTATTACATATGTGCTCTACAATTTAGGGTCTTCTCCTTTACCTGTTCCATCAGGTGTGTCATAGTCATTCCCAAACACACTGAGGCACTCTCTTCTCCCGATGGCAACCTATGAAGGAGATCATTTGAGCAAACAGCACACAGTGAAATAAACATTGCATGCTCAGATCTAGCTCTGCATCAGGCAGCAGTTCATGTACCTGGGCGACATATGGCAGCAGGTTGTTGGGGATACCCTGAGGGTCCTCTCCTATCAGGCCAGAGGAATGAGCTCCAATTGGGTTGAAGTAACGCAGCAGCACTGCATTCCAGCCCTATTTACACAAAGGTAACAATGAGACATGTGCATGCGTGTTTGTGTGTGCATCTGTGAACACCTAGCATTTCCTCATCAGTACCTTCTCAGCTTTGCAGTGGTCCTTGATCATCTCCTCAATGAAGAACTTGGTCTTGCCGTAGGGGTTGGTGCAGCTGCCCACGGGGTGCTGCTCGTCGATGGGAAGGCGCTGAGGGTCACCGTACACAGTGGCTGAGCTGCTGAAGACCAGATTGTGCACCTTGTGAGCCTGCATCACCTGGGACACACGCAGATGCAATCAAACATGAAAAATACGTCAGCAGCTGGTGAGATCACAGTTTAAAGGGCACACACAAACACATCTCAGGAGTGACATAGTATTCTGAAAAGAAGATGATAAAAGTATGTAACTGACCTCAAGCAGGTTCATGGAGGCAGTGAGGTTGACTCTGTAGTAGCGTAGCGGCTGCTCCACTGACTCCCCAACAGCCTTCAGACCAGCAAAGTGCATCACTGCACTGAAGGAATGCTGCAACATACATACATAATCATGTGTGACGGCTATAACTAATTGGAAAGGCTTTCTATAACTAATATGCTTATACAGTATGACAACATAATGTCATGCTACCTATTTTAAGTGCTGAGAATGTATCGTGGCCTGCAGGGACAATCATAGGTTAAATAAATAAATAAATAAATAAATAAATAAAAACAGGCTATAAAGTTAAGTATGAAATTGTGTTATTTTCAAATATTACAGTTTTTTTTAATTCGATTTTTTAAATCATATCTTTCACCAAAGACAATGTTGACTACATTTACTCACTAGCATTCATTTAAGAAGATCAGTTGTATAAACTTTCAAACCTTTTTGAAGAGATTTTCCAAGCCAGGTTTGTCCAAAAGATCTAGTTCATGAAATTCAATTTTGGTGTTCAGGAGCTTCTCTATCCTGAGTATGCTCTCTGGCAAACCCCCTTCTCCTTTCAAAACAGGAAGGACACACACACACACACAGACACACACACGATACAAATATCACTTGACTAAGCAAAAACCACTTGGAATAGCAAATTTAAGATGGCACACAGAGTCATTCAAGAGAACGGTTTGTTGTTCAAAACAGTGTCATGATTAATACAATTAGTCATTAATTCTTCCTAAGTGCTAATGTGTGTATATATATATATATAGCTAAAAAAACTTGCGCTTTACTTTTTATTTTTATCCTGATATCTGTATCTGCTCTATGTCTGTCAGAAGGACTGCAAACTTTCATTTCATCCTGCAAACCTCCACATCAAAATGAAAGTCTGGTTGATTAAAACATCTTGTACCTTGTAATCATCTTGTACCTTGTACCTTGTACCTTTTACAACAGGAAATATTTCCAGTAAGGACAGCTTACCTCTTACAGCATTACTGAAGTTATCTATTACAACTGGCTGGTAATTTGCTTCTATGAGCTCCACCACACAGTGACTCCCGATGTAGCCCGCTCCACCTGTGACAAGCACCTTCTCTGCCATTCTCTGACCTGTCAAATGCAAAATAGGGTTTGGCACATTAAATCAACTTCTCGATAAAAATCTTCTTGTGGTAATTTCATCCCAGTGTTTGTGCTGTCATTCCTGACTCTGGCAGAAACAGAATAACTCGAGAACCACACTTAAGACCTGGGAAACAGGATATAGTACCTGCGTCTGAGCCTTGTGTACAAACCTGAAAGGTATGTCAAGCAATTTTACAGATTAGTGGCCTGCCCTTATTGTCCCACGTCAGCAGGCTCTAGCATTAACCTGTCCATCCACATGAAACATTAAGAGCAAAATAAAACGGTAGCATCTAGTACCATCTAGTACTTTTCATAGCTTCTCTTTTGAGAGGGAGCACGGTTAAGTCATTACACATTATTTAGATGGAGATGACTTATATTGCAAAATATAAAATTTACAATTTTATTCTATTGAAAATTATTGCCATGAACACAGCAAAGGCCACTAGCGAATAATGAATAGTAAGGGTTTGCTCATTTCGATGAAACTTAATCATTAACACAATTTTTTTTCCTTTCAAACTTGGCCTATTTTATTGTCCGTGTAGCTGTATTTTGTGCTTTTCAGACAAGAATATAAAATAAAAACAAACTTATTAATAATATTTTGTGTATGACTATAGCCGATCAATAATCCCACTTGGAGTGTTTCTGTTTTTTCTGTATCACTCTCATTGTGCGAGTTCTCCACTGCGGCTTTGACAGTTCCGCTAGCACTCAATCAAAGTCTAACACAGAGAGCAAAGGCGCAACTTCTCTCACAAACTGTCAAAATGAAACCATTGTGCCGATGTAAACACTTACTAAATGTCCCGGAAAGAGTGTAAAATGTCGCTCGCGGCAGAGTCTCTCGGTCTACCTGGTCAGGAGAAGCAGGTGAGGTGTTAGAGGACTGAATGAAAGCTTATCTGTCAGTTCGTTTAGTGAAGTTTCGCTCGTCTCTCCTAGACATTTCTTTACTTCCTGGGAAACGTGGAAGAGAGTTAAGTTAACCATTGGCGCACAACATCCTGTACGTGTCCTTTCAGAATGAAACTCCAGCATTCCCTATTTCTTAACACGCAACAGCAACTTGACTTTATCTTGAATTGTGACATAATGTACTTATGATTTTGATCATATTGGTAACCACAGCAGTTAGAAATAGTGTAAATCTTGGCAATATTTGGTTAAAATTTAGTTAAATTTTTATTTTGAAATATAAAACGGATTCTCAATATGCATCATCACTGCCCTGACGGCCCTCTAAAGACTCCGTCGTAGTACGTGAACGCCTCACATGCTATGACGTCGGTCTGCACCCTAATGAAACCACGCCTTTGACCATTCACACAGGGAGGTGTCTGTGCTGTGGACTCACCTCAGTGTACCAACATACCGGATGGGGAATGAAAAGTGCCACGTTACTTAAAAAACCCACGCAACGAAGCTTCAAGCAGCAATGCAAATACAGCTCAGTTTAAGTAATCACACAGAGGATATCTGATCAATAAATTGCTAAAAAAAATATCAGCAATAGACTAACGGATTTTCTTACATGACATATTTATAATAAGCATTCAGTCAAATCCATTTTGAAAGATTGCAAATAGAAGTAGTTGTAGTGCACATGAACAAATAACAGTGAGTGATAGCTGGACAGGAAGTGTGATCTTTTCTTTGATGAATTTATGATTATGTTTTCATAACAAACAGATAAAATCTGTGATCAATCCTTAACCCACCTTGGTGGTAACCAAAGACTTCCAAACCCACCTCAAGATCTCAAAACACAGTGATCAAACTTACTCGGGCCTCAAAGGACTTTATGGGATCACATACAAAAAGCATGCTGTCAATACTGCTTAATGTAGCTGAGGTGTGAATAGCTTTAATTGGACAGAAAATACACAAACACACACTCACACACACTCACTCACACACACACACACACACACACACACACACACACACACACACACACACAAACACACCGGCAGAAAGAATAATATACAATTTTTTAACATGTTTTCATGTTTTTTTTAACCTATTTATTTTTGTCTTTATTTCCCTTGCACCATATTTTTCATTTCTAGTCAAAAACTTCAA
>JAQMCX010000017.1:5203011-5249601 GCA_029814765.1 Acanthurus leucopareius | reverse complement strand
TGTCAATACTGCTTTATGTAGCTGAGGTGTGAATAGCTTTAATTGGACAGAAAATACACAAACACACACTCACACACACTCACACACACACACACACACACACACACACACACACACACACACACACACACACACAAACACACCGGCAGAAAGAATAATCTACAATTTTTTAACATGTTTTCATGTTTTTTTTAACCTATTTCTTTTTGTCTTTCTTTCCCTTGCACCATATTTTTCATTTCTAGTCAAAAACTTCAACTTAATAGCATAATTCATTTGGTAATTGACAGAAAACACTTGACTCAGAATTTTCCACCTCATCACTGAGTAGAGAGCTTCCCAAATAAAGCTACGTTTTTTGTTTAACTTTAAATTCTAGATAAATAACACATGATACTATGTATTGGGATCATTATGTCCACATAAACTGTTCTTGGTTTCCCTTATGTTTCTATGAAGTGCAGATTTAGCAGGATTCTTTTATATCCTGTGCCATTTCTGAAGTCTGTTTGCCAGTCCTGCCCTGCCCAGAGACACTGGCACATGAAGAAAGGCAGCAAAATTGGGAGGAAAGAAAGATGAGACGGAGTCGGATACCTCAGAGATGAAGTTTGGTTGCTTCAGTCACAGCAAATGCTGTCTCTTTGTTAGAAAGGACTCAGAGCTGATGAAGAAATATCAAGGGGAAAAACGAAATGGCAAAATAATTCAGCAGGGGTACATGGTAATAATAACAAACAACAATCCAACTATTCAGAAGAGGACAGAGGACAAAAGGAAACATTTAAAACTCAGAAGAGGAGCAACATGTGACTTTTGACTGTCAGAGCACAACAGAAAGCCAGGACTGCCATCTCTCTTATGAATTCGGTCAGTTTGTAACCATTTTATGATTTCACTTTAGGGTTTGGGTTCTTACATCAGGGGGACATTTATTTCCGACCTTGTGTGCTGAATAGAGTCCGCATTATGACTCAGCTTTGCCTGTGTGCCTGCATATGCATGACTGTATTGCTCAACACCTCCCTCGGGTTGCCACCCCAGCACCGTGGGTGGCTACGGTTGTGGGAGGAGGGTGAGGCTTGTAGAGAGTGCAAGCAGCACCTCTGCCCTCCAGTCCCAGACGGCTGCCCTGCAGGTCTGGTGAGGGACAACTGTGGATGCTGTAAACAGTGTGCTAACGCAGAGGGGCAGCAATGTGACCCAGATGGGGCTCAGAAGTTCTATGGCCACTGTGGAGATGGTCTGATCTGCAGGAAAAAAAGGCCAAAGGGGGGACGTGTGGCTGAGCCTGAGCCAACATGTGTGTGTCAGGAAAAGGGCCCAGTATGCAGCTCAGATGGGTGGACCTACCCAAATGTTTGCCAGATGAGAGAGGCTGCCAGCCGCCGTAACACAACCCTCAAGCTCAATGGAAGAGGACCCTGCTATTCTGGTTATCAAACTCTTTTCTTACATATATTACAAGTGCAGGAATGTTGATTCTTTTTTAGATTTCAATGCATGTTTATACTTGTCTCATAACAAACAAGCTCAGGGGTCCAAGTTTTGAACCAAGGGGTACTCCTCTTTTACACCAGCTCCCCGTATTATTCAAGGCCCGAGAAACCTTTCCAACTACACTGGAAATGACGTTGTGTTTGCCTGTGAGGTCTCAGCCTACCCTCTTCCAAACCTGGGTTGGAGGAAGACAGGGAGCAACAACTTCCTGCCAGGAGACGATCCTCACATCTCTGTCCAGGTTTGAGTAGAGCAGTTTTATACATGGTACAAGGTGATTTATTTAGTGCTTGTGTGAAAGGCAACTCGAATAAATATGTGAAATGATGTTGATGATTAAAGGAAAATTCCCCAGATTTTACACATGAATTTCAAACAAATCATTAGGAGAAGTACTATTAAACTTGTGAACATAGTTAAATATTGTAGTCTGTAGCTCTGGAATGGGCTTTCCAAAGTTAAAAAATAACCATGATAATCTCATAAAAGACATTACTCTGTTGCATCATGGGAAATGTTGGAGCCATTTCATAGTTTGACTCAACTGAAAGTCAGGCTATCTTGGCTGCTGCTCCAATTTGACCATCCTTTTTTTTTTATTTTGTATTTTTATGAGACCCCTGCTTTGTGAAAGTGCAATACTAAATTCCTCTTTAAACCTGAATCTTTTTTTTGTTCCAAGGCTGAGATGAGAATCATTCACAATAACTCATGATGTTCTTGCAATAAATTGGCAAAGATTGCAATGATATTACAAAGTAAGGAGATCTGTGATACATGCATGAGTACAGAAACAAGCATTTTTTTAAAAAAGGACAAATGAATTATAGATCTAATCACTTCCTAGCAAAGTGCCTCTACTTTAACAGAGCTGTTTTTTCACAACAGAGATGAAACAGTGGTGAACAAAATGAACAGATTTTCATTTTAACACCCACACACCAATGTGTGTTCTTGTGCCATTATTCACTTGTAGACAGTTGTGCACTGGGTAAACTGGCAAGATACAGAACAGTTCCAGAGTTTATTAAGTGTATAAAATCTGTGGAAAATGCTGGAGAAAACAGGGAGTCAATACTGATTCCAGTGTATCAATTATGATTATAATAGTGCAATGAATCATATTAATTGGTTGCTTTTCTTGTGCCATCTTTACAAATTCCTTGCCTTTACATTACATTACATTACATTTTTATCATCTGCTGAAGTTTAATTCTCCCTTTTTTAGGCTCGAGGTGGTCCCCGGCGCTACACCGTCTCTACCTGGCTTCAGATACAGGGCCTCCATGTGTCCCATTCAGGGGTCTACTCTTGCATCTTCCACAATTCCTTGGGAAAAACATTTGCATCGGCACAGCTTACAGTGTTGAGACAGGGTAAGTCTCTGAGCATCACGCTGCTGACTGTTCTCTGAAAATGTCAGTGGACATGATTTTATTGCTAAAACAGCAGCATTTATTTATATGCTTTATACTTTTGAAATTATACTGTACATTTTTTCTCTCTAGTGGAGATGGAAGACCACGCTGAGCAGGTACAGGAGCGTTTTGACCATCTGGATGAAATCAGTGATGGACAGATGTCATCTGGAGACCTGGGACTTATTTAAGTTCAGTTTATATGGCCAAACAACAAAGGATGTCTGAGGAGAAATAGCTTTAGATAAAAAAAAAAAGATCAACTAACATTAAACACCACATCTGCTTTCATTCACCTGCTTACTGTATCATTGTACATAAATAAATTGCACATGTTTGATGCTTTAAAGAGTTAAATAATTTTGTATGACTGAATAATTAAAAACAGGGGTTTTGTTGATAACTGTGACATTAAAAAAATGAAATAATTAAGTTTTATTAAAAATACACATATGATAATATAATGTTAAAGTGTCTCTTGAATAAATTCTTTCTTCATGTTCTCCCTTTGTTACAGTGGGTGGTGGTAATGCACCTCCACTCTAGTGGCCAACAGCCATAAAACAGATACATTAATTAAGTGTACTGTTCTTTTTGTTTCCATTTGCACATTTATGGTTTCAGGCTCTCTTTCCACCTCCCTATACACATATTTTGACTGTAATTCATTAGCAAAAGCTGACACAAAACTCACAATATGAAATCATTATGCAGATTAATCTGGAAGTTAGCTAGCCTTATATAAAACTATAAATACAAAAAAATTCAATTAAAAAGCAAAAAATTGTCCAAAACATCTCAACAAGACGTGATCTCTGTACCTCCAGAAGACGTCCTCTGAGGGGCCGGAATGAAAGATTTTACAAGTGGCAGAGACTTTTTTTTAAAGTTTCTATAGATATCACATTAACATTGTTATCCTGAGTTCTCCAGGCCTTTATAATTGTGTAGTTGAAAGCTAATATCTTGATAGCCTAATAGCAAAAGCCCTCCGGAAGCTAGTGACCCCTCTAAAGAGAAATAATGACATCACGTCAATAACAAGTGTTTATTCATCTTCAAAACATGTAATTTGACATAAGACTTACAAGTCACCCCTAAAATAAGGCTTCCATCACTTCCTCCTGCTTTCATCACTCCAACCGGAACACATATAGTATCTATGTTGACTGACAAAAAAGAGTGATGGATGGATGGAGAGAGGGTGTGACCATCCACAGGGTCTCCCTCTGATTCTCTTCATCTCTCTCCACCTGAGTGCCAGTTAATCCTCCCCTCATCCCCCGACTCCCAGCTGGATACAGGCTCCTCCTGAATGGCAAGCTGCATTAACGGCGAGGAACTTTCCCCCGCTGTCTGTTAGTCAAAGCTGATTGGAGATTACAGGCCTGCGGCGAAAACACAGGCCTCCATCTCATCTCAAATCACTTTCCACCCTTGTCTCTCCTTTATCTCTCCTTCCTCTCTTCATTTCTTTATCTTCTTAATCCCAACTCTCCTCCCTTTCAATGTCATCAACTTTTGCTTGCCACTACATTTTTTCCCCTATTCAGTTTTCTTTTTTTTTTGACAGCTGAATGACAGGAAAGATGAAGAGGAGTAAAAGGGAGAAAAAAAAAAAGATTCCCCTCCTGAGTGGAGCCAGAATGATGTCATGGGGGCATTTGTCCTCCTGGTGTGGAGGCTTCCCTTCCCCTGCTAATTACCTTGTACAAACTCGAATCTGATATGGCGGATATGAGGCCCAAATACAATTATTGTGGGCTAACAAAGAGATATTGAGATTCAGGGAATGAGGGAGAGCGTGCGGGTGAGATAGAAGGAAAAGCACGCGCACGACCATGCACGCACACACACAAACATCAGTCATGTGCATGAACACACTCTCACATACCCACCCACCCACCCACACATAAACACAACCACTTGTCCTTCCCCTCCATTCCCTCAGATAGGCTAATGTTATTACTGGGGTAATTATCCTCATTAGTGCCAGCAGCTGTAGAGAGCCCATTGCTTGCTGTTCAAACTCCATCCCAAACCTTTCTGTCTTCACATCCCTCTTTGTATTCTCTAGATCTCATTTAGAGATTTTGCCTCCATCCTTTTTGCATGCTAGGTGGGGGCTGTTGCAAAAATAGAGCCCCATCAAATATCTAATAAGCCACGAGTTACCCCTGATTTCTAACCAGTTACAGTCCATTTTATGGATGGTGCATTCTGAAGTGTGCTGTGCTGCAGCACTGCTCTACAGAGAGCTATGTTTGAGCCCTGAACAGTGTGCAAAATTAGGAAAATAAATAGGAAATGCACAAATTTTTAAAAGATTAATAATCATCTGTCAAAAGATGAGGGTACAATAACTACAGGTGAGTTGTTATTTTGATGAAAATTACAAGTATTTGCTTTTTGCATCTGAGCTCCTTTTGAATATTGAGTTAAACACTTGAACACAAGATGGCACTGTTTAGTCAAAAAACTTCTGCTCTCCAGTGACTGTGCTTTTACTTTGACAGCCACATCTTTAAACACACAGCCTTCTCCTCTCATATGTTTCTTACTTACATCCCTTCAAAAAAGGCCATTTATTACATCAGAAGATGAGCTGTCACAGCTGATATGAAGAGTTGAGAATTATAGTGTCTGCATAACTAAAGGTACTGCCCGTTTTTTTTGTTTGATGTTTATGTGAAAGCGCCCTGAAAATTATTCCCCTCATCCTTTTTTTAAAAACTTTATGCTCTGTCTGCATCTTTACACACAAATTATGAGATCGAGAACCGAAACAGGCAGCTTTACACAAAGCATACCCACCGCTCTGTGAGATTGCCTTTTGTTTTATTGCCAGGGGCTGGTGTGGACAGTAGGTAACCTGTATACTGCTAAGCCCCGCATCAGGCGCAAAATGTCATGCATAGCCTGTTTTTATTGGCTGATATAGCCTGTTGTGCCCTTCTCCATTTCCTGGAAGCCATTGTTAAAGAGCTGGTTGTTAATGCTGCTGACCAGATGGGCTCCTTCTCCCTGCAGCTTTGACTGAGGGTGTTTACCATGCACTGGGCTGTGGATAACAGGTGAGACTGCTGCTGGCTCGTCAACCAATCAGAGAGCAGCAGATGTCTGGCCTCTGCCTGTAAACCTTTATTTGGCATTTGGGGCCTTATGGGAGTGGGTTTGATAATAACACTGAATCAAAGTGAATCCTGTTTTATTTGTTTTTTAACACAAGGCTATTATGTGAAATGGGCATACAAGCTATGTCAATAAGTCTCCACACATATCCACTGCAATTAAACCTCCCTTAGCCCCATTTACTTAATATATTTTTAGCTAAGAAAATTTAAAAAAACAAACAAAGCCAAAGCATCTTTTTGTGTATCTCACACTTAAAATGACAAATCACCAAGCTATTTAATTTTCCTTTCTTAAAAGTTGAGACATCATTTTCCAGAGATGCTCCCTCGTCATCTGTGTGACAAAATGTTTCCAGCATTAGCTGAGCAAACACACAGCATTCCTTTCTCTTTCCAGTCCGGGCCATCTTGCATTACTGCAATTATCATAGCAACAGCAGAGTTAAGGCCAGGCCTGGGATTGTGGGGGAGTAGTCTTTTAAAGCTTTGAATCAATCTGCCTTAATGGATGACCTAGACTCCAGCATGCATGTATGGATTAGTTTGACTGGAGCACCTGTCCCTGTTCTGTCAACAGCAGATCAGGTTACTGGCCACACATTCACCTGGCTGACACAACTTCCTGTGATTGACAATATGCCAACCTTTGTTCACTGCTACCTGCACAATACTGGTGCTGCATTTAGATTATTGTCAGGTGATTTTAAAATACTTTGGATGTATCCTATGAATAGATTCTGTGTAAAAGAATGTACTCATCAGTAGGATATGATTTAAAATAAAAGCCCACGTTATATGAAATAGTTTAGCCACTTTTCTTGCAAAAAAAAATCACATATAACATCTGTCCTTTAATTCCAAGATCTGGCCCTAACGAGGCCTCTCAGGTTGATTACGGAGTTAAGCTGCGAGGGCTGCCCACTGAAGCAAGGCTGAGGCTGGGCTGACCATCCTTCCAAGGACAGCTTGAGTCCAACACCAGACCTGAACCGGGGGACAAAGTTCACTCAAGAATAAGAAGAAAAATAAGAATACTTTCTCTGATCTTTGCTCCTGAGTATTGAGATTTAAAGATTATATTGTTTTCAAGGAAAAGCCACTTTTTCTCTGATTTTCAGTGCCATATTGTTTATTATGCATATCTGGAGTCTTGTGTTGTTTAGGAGAGAACTGGGAAATTAGAGCAGCTGATAGGATATCAAGCATATCTTCTTCACACTAGACAAGTTTTTATTCTCCTAATCAGTTAGGAGATCTCCTCTGAGTTTTTCAGAGCATAATCTGGGTATAATCCCCTTAGATTCATGCTAGTTTCATTCAGAATTAAAAAACAAAGGAAGGTGATCATTTCAAAGCATCCAGGCAGCTCCATGGTACACTCATGTGTAACCATTAACTGATGTTCAAACAAACGTCACTGAGATATTAACATCATTCATATTTTTAGTCTCTACTGATTCGTCCAGCTGGTATCAAGCTTCAGCTATATGGCCTTATTCTCCTGGTGGAGCCTTGATGCTTCTTTGTATTCACTGTCATCTCCATTATATCTGATGATGAAACAATTAGCTAGCAACCGTTATGCCAACCACAAAGCTGGACGGGTGATAGATGGGCTAAGTGATAGACTCAGGCGGTTGGTTGGGGGGCTTTGTCCAGGATCTCTGACACCTTCTATCTTTTGATCCACGCAAAACCCCCATTACCTCCATCCAACCCCCAGTTACCACCACCAGCTGCCTCTGACCCCTCATCATAGTCCTGTCTCTGCTTGCCATGTGCTGGGAGTCAAAGGGTTCCCACCTATCGCTCATCAGAATGGAACCCCACCATCTCCTGCCCCACGCACTAAATCACAATCAATCGTTTGGCAGACAGAGATGGATTGGGACATCCACGACCCTGTACCTTCCAGGGAGTCCCCCCACCCCTCCAAAGGGCTGCTGTCACACACAAATAATAGAGGTGCTTCTAGGAGGAGTGAGCAGGTCAAGTCTGCTGCCCCTGGAAGGAAGTTATCACAATGCAACGGAGGGGAATTCTTTTCTATTTAGGATCAGCGGTCACAATGTCTAACAGCATGTCTGACAGAAGGACATGTGGCACAGAAAGCTTTGCTTTGATGCTAAAAAAAGACTTTATAATAAAATTTAAATCTATCAAAATGTAGTTCAGAGCACATTTGAATATAGTCTTATGATATAAGATTGATTCAGTCTTATGGGGGTAAGAATGTGTTGCTTTTGGCTATTCATCAAAAGTTTGAAGGGTTCTGTTTCCCCTTTAGCAAATCACTTGGCACAAAGAAGTTCAATGTTAGATTTGTACAGAAAATAGAACCTTTTATGTTTATGGCCTACTGGAAAGGAGAGCTGCAGAGCTGTGCCAAAGCAGTCTGTGATAATTCAATTTTGGCTCATCCAAGATGACTCCACTCTCTTTGATTTAGACATCTCTTGCACTTTAGCCATCCCTCTTTCTTTAGCATGAGCATTTCAATATAAGATACATGCATGAATCAAAAGATGCCCAAAGTGTCAGTTTTTAGAAACAGGTAACCAGGGGTATCAGAGGAAAGGCCAGGTGTATCTTATTGGTGGTATTTTGCAGTGACGTGTTTTTGGTTCTGAAGCTGTATATGGAGAAATAGTGAGCATGCATGTATTACTGCAGAATCGGAAAATTAGTTCTCTCTTTCTATAGAATTTCTTTGCCACAAAATTAAAACTGGGTTTGTTCCAACAGTTTTTTGGACTCACACTGACTGTAACTGTACAAAAACAATTAGTTCCTGCGCCCTAAAAAGACGCAAGATCACAAAAAGAACAATCTACCTATAAGCCAAAAGTTTGTGGCCAAAAACAAAATGTAATAAGGTAACCCCTTTGTAATCACAAGCATGTTAATTAGTACTTTAATTGCATATTTTTCCTTCTACTGTAAGTGATCACATTTACTCTTCTTTTGTTATTTAATTACATAACTCTGTTGCATGTAACTGTGGAGACAGAGGCGGAAACAACAAAGACCTGAGCATACTGTATGAATGCAAAGCTGTAGAATGTAATATCTAAGCCAATGTAAGGCACAAAAGGATTTTTTTGTTTGAAAAAAGCTTATTAATATTTAATTCAGATTAACACAGCCAGTGTTTTAGGTTTTAATTGATGCCTGAAAGGGAAATTTAAGCATCAAAGGGCACTAAATATATATGTACCAAGATATAGGCCCTGTAAAACATCTCTTATGAAACCAGTCAGAGTCTCACATGTACAAAAACGGGTATATCTGTGCTGTTTAAACTCTGATAGGAATGCTGCTTTTCTGCACATTTGATTACATTTTTTCTTTTCTGTATGCTACTAACATTAAACTGCCTTACTTTCACTACAGATCTGCTTTCCCTTTTCTCTCCACTCTCCAAATGATACAATCTTGACATTCTGCCTCACATCATCTTGTGTATTTGAAGAGTTGCTGTCTAGGGCTTCCTGATTTACTTCACAACAGACTGAGTGATTGCATCATTCACATGAGCATTGACAACAAATATCATTCAAACATGTAAAAGTCTCCACGATGCCATAACACGATGATTGAGAGTGAAAGATCTTATTCTGTATTCACTGCCGAGGGCTCAAGGAGGATCATTCACATGTAGATGTGTCCTTCTGGAAGTGCCTCCGCTATACAATTTCCATTTAGATAAGGTGTATACACAAATAAAGAAAGGACATTGGGTTCTTCATTTGATTAACTAATCATAGTCTTTGTAATTCCACTCGGAGACCTTGAAGGGCAGTGCCGGGCTGTGCACCCTGATTAGCCTATGCATGATTGCTGCTGCTGTGGCACAAATCAGTTCAAGTAACTCCGTACACTACACAGTGGCTGTGATTAAACAGGCGATTAAGACATAGAGAGTTTCTGTCTGTCTGTTCAATCCCTTTTCCCATTGTCTAAACAGATAGCCACAGTAAAGCCCCCTGATCAACAATAACTGAACACCACAAGAATTGGAGTGAGAGGTGATTAGGGTCTTTAAAGCTCCCCGGAGTGTAGATGCAGGTTGTTTGTGATTAGCCTGAATTTAAAGGGACATTCTGTTCTTGTTGCCTCTCGCCGGAGCAGGGAATTCATTATCTGATGCTTAAGCTTAGAGGGAAAAGAAGACAGACACAGCCTCAGGACAGATGTAATTGAGAATGGAATAATCCACATGTGTGGCATAAAACATGCCGAGTGAGGAAGCTCCTGGTTCGCAGCATGTTGACAAACTAAACAAAACACTCCTCAACCTCACGACTCAAGCCTCAAAGTGCTTTAACCCTCTTCCCACTTCTCTGGTAGCCCTCTTCATGATGTGCAGTGGTGTCTGTGTATCATCTGAAGGCTGTATAGAAACTCTACAGCTCCTCTCCATGACTGATCTCTTTTGATAGAGCTCATTATGCAAACTGCTCCCAACTCCTACCGCATAATTAGTGCTTAATTAATTTGAGTGAAATCTTTCATCTGTCTGTGTCCGGCCAGCTCCTTCCTTCCATTTACAACATGATATTAATTTCAGAGGGGGGAATGGTGGCCCAGCTGATGAAAAGGCTGATATAATTAATCAAGTACTGTATCTTTTTCCTTCATTTTTTGCTGGAATAATAATAAGTGTGATGAGCAGAGTCTGATTAACCCTATTATGCTCCCTAATTAGGATGATCATTTAATAATCAAGGAAGCAGTACAATTATAAGAGAATGCAAATTATGCCATCTAATGAAGAGCGTGTAAATTCTGGGAATTTTGAGTTTGGAAAATGTGGCATTCCAAAGTCAAAGGTTAACAAAAGGGTTTTCTCTTAATGTACATGTGTTAAGGGTGTACTTACATGCTTGAGCCCCAAATTTTTCATATTTCTCATGGACACTTGTTCATCTCTATGGACGACAGACACATCAACACAAAGAAGAAATGAATAAGTTCTATGCAAAGAAAAACATAAAGCATTTTAGTCACAAGTTAAGATGACTCTTAAGTAAACACTGTATTGATGTTTTGGGAAACGGGCCTAAGCTCTTTTGTCCTCTTGTCGAGAATCAGAGAAGAAAAATAATACTACTGCTGATTTTACATTCAGACTTTTGTTTTTGATGGCAAAGGAATGACCAGATCTACTCTGCGTTTGATTGGCTTGTGCTTGTTGACTTTGTTGGTTTGGGCTGATTTGGATTAGGCATGGAGACTATTGATAGGCTATAGTTAGGTTAATTAATTCAGAGTGAGCCAATCACAGGCACAGTGGGGAGAGTCATTCTGTGACTTTTCTGGTAAAAAGGAAGAGAAAGTGTTGCAAAAAATATGTAGTTTGAGCAAGCAGGCAATTAGCTTAGCTTAACATACAGTAGCAGGAGGAAACAGTTAGCCTGGCTCCGTTTAAACACAGTTTTCCTACTTCTATAATTTGCTGATCAACCCCTCACCCAAACCATAGAAAGTATGTTAAAAAAATAAACAGAGCTAGCTTGAAATTACCAACTGGTTTGTGGGGAACTGATATTACCCCCCCCCCAAAAAAAAATTGGCATTACAGTTATCACCATCTTGCTTGGATCCCAAAGTGACAATATTTGGGCGAGAGGAGACATAATGCTACCAATGGCTCTTTGACACCTATAGAAAATATAAATGCTGTAAACATGTTTATTTCTTTGGAAAATTGGGCATATTATTATGGGGCTCATTGTGGATTGACTTGTTTTGGGTATGCCTCCAGTGGCCTTTTAAGAGACTGCAGGTTTTTGCACTTATCAAATGCCAGAGAGTAAAAACAAGTTGTAGTTTTACACAGATTATGTGGTGGACTGTTTCTTGACTGGATAGAGTAACTTCCTGGACTTTCTCTAAGTGAAACAAAAAAAATATGTTTTTAACCTTTTTTAAAAAAATATATTAAGAAAAAGAAATAAAGAGGTAATTAGTGACCTGTAGATGCTGGTAGAGGTGTATTTAGACAGCCTGTGTCACAAACTGGCTCAAGGATATTTTTTAAGAAAATAAGTTTATCTTAAAAAAATTAAAGAGATGAATGTAAAGACAAACTCAACAAAACAAAAGAGAAGAGAGACCCCTGCAAATATTCTGAGGAGCACTGGCACACAGGGTTTGTGTGTTACCAGTTTGCTGATGACCCTTTGAGGAGGAGGCCTCCTCCGTCACACCAGGCTATTTTTTGTCTTTGTGCTATACTAAGCTTGACTTCTTTCATACAAACAATGAAGTTCTAGAGGTTTTCTTCATGTCTTTACTCTAACCCTGTGATCTACTCAGGGTCCCCTTCATCTAACCCTCAGTAAATTGAATAAATGTATTTTCTCAAATGAAGTATTGTTCTTTTGATTTTCACAATTAAAGTAATCATGTGAAATTAAAATCAACATTGTGTAGAAAAACAAACACTGACACTCATCTGAGTAGAATGACAAAAAAAAAGCTGTTAACACAAATACTGTGAATGTTCATTACATTGGCTCTCATCACTCAGACACTTAAAGCTATTGATAGGGCACCAAGTTTTATTTCCCACTGGCCCCGTGAGTTTTATAGAGCCAAAGGCTTGAAGAGGCAGCTGCCTCTGTTAACTCGAGGGCAGGAGTTCAGTACCATGGACAGAAACCAGTCCTCTCTGAAAAAAAAGAAACTTCCACAGACATTCCACATTTACAGCTATTGCTTCAAATCTAACATTTTGAATATAAATGGCAGAAACGGGGCACTTATGCGGCTAAAAGAGATTTCTGCAGGGGTCTAATTTATGAATAAGTGAAATGGGCTGACTGATATTTTAAGGCTATTGGAAGATGACCAATGTGTGGCTCCATTTGTCAATAGATAAAGGATATGGCCCATTAGGTCTGCCAGAGTCCATCTCTCATGCTCCTAAATGATACAGCTGCTGTCTACCCTTTCATCAAGATAATGGTGACCTCATATATGGAGTCTATGAGCAATGGCCCTGATTTCATTTTTTTTTCTTACATGGAGTCATTATCAATATCAATACAATCTTCAGTCAGCCAGTGAGCAACAGAGGGTGGACCTTTCTTTTTTGTTGTCTACATGCATGAGAAATGTATTGACTGCTTAGCCAAATGCCTGTCAGTAAGATCCTTTATATGCTGGCTTCTCCTGCTATAGTGTGCGCCTCCTCCACTTCTTTGTATCTGTGAGGTGTGTGCATGCGTGTGTGTGTGTCTACATGAATGTACCTCAATTTACTCCTCTTCACCCCCATAGTGCAGCTGTGCCTCAGAGGACTCTTGTGAAGTAATTGAATGAGCCGGGGCAGGGGGAAACCTGTGGCAGCGAATGTGGTGCCCGCTGGCCTTATTATCTGTAATACGGCAGCCGCTCTGCCTGCACTTTCTCATCCGCTCATGAATACAGAAATGAATGTGGTGGACGTCAGAGGTGAACGCAGAGGGGAGAAACAGGCCAGAGCCGTTTTAATCAGCTCCCAGATAGAACAATCACTTTATCCACCTCCACAGCTCAGAGGTGAATTAGTGTTTAACATTCCAGGGCATGCTTTCTGACAGGGGACTCCACCCCAAACAACCAATGGACTGCGGAGATTATTGAGAGACACTCTGATGTTTTTGATGAGTAAATTAGAGCTAAACATGCCCCTGGGACTCCAGCAACTGATACGCCTGATATGCAGGAAGACCTCTTTTTAATAAGAGGCTCTTTACAAGGAAAAGAAACGCTGATGTTGTGTCAGTTTGAAGCATTTGTTCGTATGACTGTTCACGCACAACATGAGATGTATCCAATTAAGCATTCAGTGTTTGTCCTGAAGTAATTAGCAACGTTTGGCTGTTGTTGATCATGTTTTTTGCTTCGAATGAATGGGATTAAATAAAAATAATCCCTCTCGAGATGCACTGCAGAAAATATATGCAGGATGCATATGTGAGTGTGTGGTTACTGTGTGTGTGGTTATATGTTAGATGTTTTGTCTCATCTTTGGCAAATAAATTACACTCAAAACACGAGTAAGTTAAAGAGAGAGTCTGTACCCATAACTGTACAAAGTGCACATAAGGAACACTCATATGTTTGTGTTCACATGATATCAATATTATAGCCAGTTTCACAGAACTCTTAAATAAATGACATTAAAGCCCAGGAACATGTGTCCTTGTCCTCATAGAGTCATCAGCATCACTGTCAGAAGTACAGACGACATCAGGGACATTCCCAGTCAACACCGGGGTCCATTAGTCTTAAGCTCAGAGCTACAGCACTTTACAGGGCTTTTCACAGTAACCTGGTCTCATGGGCATCCCTCTAAAACACACTTTAAAGTCTAGACAGTGACCTCTGCATTGCTCTCATGGCCAAACAGACATTTTCCCCAATTGAACTTCTAGATACTCCAGGCAGTTTTTTTTTTCTAGAAGCCCTTTTACTATTGCTGCTCTTTACAATTGCAGACTGACTGCTGTTTCACGGTGACGTGTTGACTCGGCTGAGATTGCCTACAGATGGTTTTCCAGGTCCTCCATGAGAAACTGGCCATTGGGAATCAACAGTGTATGACCCAAATGGTGGCACACAGCTGACTTAGTAAAATTATCTTTTTCTAAATGGCAGATAATTCTGTCTTTATTGTTCTCACTCTGAAAACATGACACAAAGCAGAACTGTGTGATTTCTGGATTTGAGTTTCATAAACTGTTGTTAAGGTCGAGTTGTGTAACAGCGCTGAAACTTTTCTTCTCTCTGAAATAAGAAGAAAATATTTTACAGAAACACAGAGGATCCCGCTGACTGTGTTAACAATCTTGTCCTTAAAGGGCAGGTCAACAAATAACAGCAGGACTAATTATAGAGGAGAAGGCACTTGCTCTCAGGTCGGGCAGAGGCTTGCTCCATAAAAATAGTGGACACAAACACCACATATAATGCAGTATAGTTAACCTGCAGCTAAGACAAACAGATAAAAATATGAATATAAGTCAGAAACAATCATGCTTATACAAGATAAGAATATATCTACTAACAAACAGCTAGACAAAACTAGATCAGAGAAACTGAAAAGAGAAGAGAAGGACAGGAAAGGAGAGGAAAACTAAGCTGCCTTCACTCTGCAGAAATAGTTGAAATGTGTTTTGGACATGCTCATGTAGAACTATATTTAAAAACCAATCACTTCATTAAACTCTGGCACCTTTGTTCTACTGTGTCATTGTTCTCTTGTTGGTGCCTGCCTGCTCTCAGTTTCAGGGACAAAGGCTAAAGCCGAGGCTGTGCTGCGTCCACAGCCAACCTGATTAAATCTGGGTCCCTCGCTGGCTCTCTCCATGGTGCTGAAAGAGCCCTCTATCAGATTACAAGTATCCAGAATAGGACCTCAGCTAATCCATTACAATAATTGATTGACAATGCATTGAAGGTGGCCATGTAGTGAGCACCAATTACAGTCATGTCCTATTGCACTTTTAAATTGGCTTGGGATGGCAAAGCACATGGAGCCAATCATTCATCTGGAGAGTACAGGAGGTTTCTGTAAATCTGTGGTGAGAATATGGGTAATCTAATCTTTGTAAAAACAAACCAAACTGCTCCACAGCTCCCTCTGCTACTCGGTTAATGTTTGACAGAAACACACAGTGATATGCCTGCAAAGAGATTTGAGTGCAATGCTTTAGATACTGGGGGTAAACTTTCTTTGTCTGTTCCCAGCATTAACTATTCATCCTGTAGGTGGTGCAGTGAAGTAAGAACAAGGCTGTGAGGTCAAAAGCACAGAAACCTCACAGTCTTCAACTCAACATTGTGGTTGTAAAGATAAACCAGGGACCATCAGGCCTGCAGCGACTTAAGCATCATTTTAGTCTGTCTACTTGCATTAATATGGACATTTTTAGTCCAACAGTGAAGAAACATGATTCAACATTACACAAAAGCTTTTTTTAAAAAAACATGAGAATGACAGTTAATTGATATACTTATACATTTTTTTTTTCAATTTTAAAACTTAAATTATGTAATCTAACTAATAAAACTGACAACATCTCCTTTGGAAGAGAATAAAATGAAAGTAACCTTTCAAATCCTATAGCATGCGATAAGGTTCAGGAGGGTGTAGTTGAGCCTGCTGCAGCTGTATGCTAATTAGGCGCCTATGCTTCCCGTCCGCCAGAGCAGCACGCGCCACTGATCAAACACGCGCATGCGTCGGAATAGCCAAAACCAGCACACCGGCCCACGCGCCCCACAGAAATTACCACGGGGGAAAGAGGAACTCGTTAAAATGCCATCAAAGCGTGTAGTTCCAACAAACCACGACTAATAGATGCAGACTGAAAGAACAACAAGTAACGGAGCAGAGGAGGAAAAAAAATTGAGAAACACGGAACAGAAAGTTGGGAGAACATTAAAGTTTAGTGCACAGAAGTCAAGACTAAACGACAAAAAACACTTTTAAAAAAACATAGCAACTTTTAGGCGATTTAAACACTTTAAAACTCAACATAAAAATACATTTTTTGTGAATAGTTGGAAAAAAAAATCAATGTCCAGACTTGTTATTAAATTAAAACTTTAAAAAGTTTCTATTTAGTTTTATCTAAATCTTTGGAACAATTTAAAGCTATATTTTTCAAGTTTAAGGCGAATTTATTATTAAGCCCTATCTCACCAAAATAACGGTGTGCTTTTACAGGCAGGTGAGAAGGCACGAGGACACAGAGGCCTATTGAAAGGAAGGCGCAGGCCTGCGGCTCAGCTCCGATTGTGTAATTATTTGACTTGGTCATACTGCAGCTTTATGCAAATGAGGGGAACAATGTACGACGATGGAGATTAATTCCTCCCTGGTCTGCTGAATGAAAGGAAAAAGAATGTACTCTCTGCCAAGTGGCGCACTGCAGCCTACATTTACCCATTAAAAAAAAAACACAATATATGAGGTATGCGCAGAAACCATGGAAAGCTGGTAAAGAAAATAGGCCACATGTATTTGTGGTAAAAAAAAAAAGAAAAGAAAGAAAAGTTGGCTTTGTTTGGCAGAAAGGAAGCTGTTGGGTCAGAATGTTTTATTTGAATTGAGTTTTGTTTCAAGAAATTCAAGTTTAACAAATTATGCAACATTCCTACTTCTTTAACTATTCAATGCAAACTTAAATCCACAAGTTTATGTTCTTTTAGAGGAATTGCCCCATTAAAAATCAATTAACATCCTGAAAACAGCTCATATTTGTATGAAAAAAACAATCTCATTCCAGCAACAACAGCAGCTTCATTATACTTTCGGATATGTGTGCAGCATTTTGCAACTCAACCCTCGGCTGCGGCCTTCTTTGTCTGGAGCACTGATTCCGCGCAGCACGCGTCTAGCTGTGGGCCAGATTGGCCGTGAGTCCCGTTTCACAGTTAAGAGGTCAATTTGCCTTTCAAACGAAAAAAAAAAAAAGACAGGGATATCCAAGCACGGGCAGACGTGGCTATTGTGCACAAAGACCAGAGGGCCTTCTTATTACTTATGTATGCAGCGAGATGTCTGATTTATATGTCGAGTTAAACTACCGAGACAGACACGTGCCCTAAAATAAAGACACACTCCTTCCATAGTGTTTATTTAAGACATAATAAAATAAAGGTCTATAAAAACTGTCTTGAAGGCCCGCGTAACGTGCTTAAAGTGCTGCATATTAAAGGCAGGAGCGTGGATGGAGAAAATAAACAAATCCAGACTATGTGGAAGTGACAGAAAACACTACCTGGAATGCTGAATTTAAAGAATCTGCTCTTACAATTGTGCCTAGTAGTTGAATTGTCTGTTTAAACAACAAACACAACAGAAACGGGAAGAAACGGATCTTTGGTTGGTATTTAACCAAGCTTGTCTCATCCCTGTCTTAATTCTAAATTGTGATGATTGTGGCAGTGATGGACATTTCCTTTTGGCAGCTCCGGGCCCCCCAGAGGAGAGCCACAAAGCCGTGGCACGTGTGCAGTTGTATAGGGGCCCATCAGACCGTAAAAAGAGGAGGGTCCCGGCGTGTGCCTCTGTCGGGGAGGGGCTGAGCGCACACATTAATGTAATAAACCGCCAGTACATCTGCTAAGCTATCTGCACATCCTCCAACGAAATCCACCAAACCCAGGTCCTGAGCCCTCCCACAATCAAATCCACTGGGATCTTGGTTTCATCCGATTGGTCGGGGATGCTGCAACAAGGGGGGCGAGAACAATAGCATCATTCCGGCATAAAAAGAGTGGAGCTATGCCTTGGAGACGAAAACATTTCAGCAACAGAAGGATCGATATACTGGGGAGATAAAGTCCCATAAGCTTCTAGTGTTGCCATATTTTTAACAAACCTGGATACTCGAGACTTCACCCACCTCCCCGAAGTGCCTTTCCGCTCTCACTCGCCAAGATGCCCAAAGGATTCCTGGTAAAAAGAAACAAGAAATCTGCACATGTTTCCTACAGGACTCGGTCAGACGAGGATGACCTCCAGGAGCCACCCACCCCAGCTGCCTTGCCGTGTCAGGCGGACCCCTCCCCGCCGATGTCTGTGGCTTCCAGTCCGGACCGCGCCGCAGCATCTTCGAATTTCACAGCAGCTGATGCGCCGGTGCCAAGACTGGAGAAGCCGGCACAGTTTGGCAACCCAGAGGCAGTGTGCCAGGCCCTGTACAGCCCCACCCGGCCCATCAGCAAGGAGCACGACAGGGGATATTTCGAGCGAAGTTTCAATCTAGGCTCGCCTATTTCTGCCGAGTCATTCCCCACACCTGCCTCCCTCTCCGACCTGGACCATCTCATGTACGCCCCTGTCGACCTGAAAATCGGCACCAGCAACAGCAGCCGCAGCGGCACCACCAGCAGCCTCCCGGCACCAAGCAACCGGGTCGTTACCAAAAGACCCGCAGCTGACGGCACAGAGCGCAAATCTAAACCCGCCTCCAAGAAACCCAAAGCCATTAGAAAACTCAACTTTGAAGACGAGGTGACGACTTCTCCCGTGCTTGGTCTCAAAATCAAAGAGGGGCCGGTGGAGATGAAGCCGAGGTCGCAGTCCTCCGGAGGAAACAAGCCTTTAGGGGAGTTTGTGTGTCAGCTGTGCAAGGAGGCGTATGCGGATCCCTTCTCTCTGGCCCAGCACAAGTGCTCCCGCATCGTCAGGGTCGAATACCGGTGTCCCGAGTGTGATAAGATGTTCAGCTGCCCGGCCAACCTCGCCTCTCACCGCCGCTGGCACAAACCCCGGACCACCGGCGTACCGGCGATGTCACCCGCACAGGGCATCAAACCCGAAATGGCCAAAATGCCGCCGCTCGGTGTCAAACCAGTGTCCGACGAAGCCAAAGACATGAGTGACAGAGACACCCCGAGTCCAGGTCTGTCCGAGTCGGGCTCAGAAGATGGTTCATACGACTGCCAGTTCTGCGGGAAGAGGTTTAAGCGCCAGGCATACCTAAGAAAACACATCATGGGACACCAGGCCTTGCAAAAGAAAGTTCTGGAGGAGCACGGGTTTCAAACCAGCGACCGCGCGGCAGAGCAGGCTCCGGTCTCATCCTCCTCCTCCTCCTCCTCCTCCTCCTCTTCCTCCTCCTCCTCCTCAACATCATCATCATCATCATCCTCAGAGGAAGCCTCAAACCAAAGCCCTCTCAATCTGAGCCCGGTGGACTGCCTGCTGTGCCCGGTGTGCGGGGAGAGTTTCACCAGCAGGGCCGGCCAGGAGAGACACCTGCGCCTCATGCACTCCTCCCAGATTTACCCGTGCAAATACTGCCCCGCCACTCTCTACAGCTCGCCGGGGCTCACCAGGCACATAAACAAGTGCCACCCCTCGGAGAACAGGCAGGTGATCCTGCTCCAAATGCCGGTGCGCCCTGCCTGCTAAAGACAACACAAAACTCGTGCCTTTCATGGGGGGGGGGTTAAAAAAAAAGAGAAACAAAAAGTGGCTTTGGGGTAAAAAAAAAAGAAAAAAAAGAGAAAAAGAAGAAGAATTTGTGATGCTCACTGCCATAACTTTAGGCCAATGAAAGGCAGAGCGGTTTGATGTTTAAGTGGTGTTTAATGAGGTGTCTTTTCCATGCCAATCAGTGATTGTTCAATGCTTCTCTCTATATTTGAACTACATATAGGCCTATTTTGAGATTTTCTTTCTCAAATTAGTTTATCAAGGTAAAAAAAAAAAGAATACAAAGCGTTAGTTTGACTGTTAAAGGGTATTTTTCTAGGACAGCACATGTGTTCAATGATAGCTTCTAGACCTAAGAAATGTCTTAAGATTCTCAGAAATCCTTTTTCCCCATCAAAGCCTTTTTCAATTCACCGACCGTGATTGCTCTATCACTGTAGCTTTACGCTAGTTTGTGAGTGACAGAAGTTATCAACTTTGTATTGAGGGGGGGAAAAAAGAGTGACTGAAGCATTCCTTGTTTGGTAGAACCACAAATGCCTTTAGTATACAAATAAGCCTAGTCCTTAGCCTACATACACATCCAAATCCCGCTGTATAACTGCCTTAAAAAAAAGTCAACATAGACTGTTTTAATTTTGAATGCTGGCACATATTTTATTATTATTATTATTATTATTATTATTATTATTATTATTATTGAAGATTGTTGCAATATTTTTCTCCATATGTTTATTTATTTATTTATTCTAATTATTTTAATGTAACTTATTGTTGTGTTTGTTGTGGTTTTTTCCTGTGACTCGTTCTGGCAGTTTACATGTCGTATAGCCAAAATGTTTTTTGTTTTTGATTTTTTTTAATTGTTTTTGATTTTGGTTTTGGTCAGATTTACAGTATGAGTTGTGATATTCGTCGTGGGTCGGGTTTTAATCTTCAATCTCCACAGCTCTTGTAAAAGATTTGAAAAAAAAAACGTAAAGCTCTTACCTTAGATGCAATCTTTTTTAAGGACAAGTTATTTTTCTTAAATGTTGGCTTTTATAGCGCTTTGATTGTATGTGTATATCGTTGTTGTCTATCGGAATAAAATATTTTCAAAAGGACACGTGTCTCCAGGTGGTTTCACTTTTTCAGATAGATTGAAAAAAGTGCACAGCGTTGATGAACTTAATTCTTAAAAAAAATCATCACATTTCTTAAGGGAGATTTGTATTATCATTTAGGTGATCTTATTTAGTTTATATTATATTGTTGCTATCAGTCCTAGTTGTCCATGATGAGTTTTTGTCATTTGCACTCTTTAGAGGAGTATTTGGCTGATAGCAAATTATTTCCATTAGGCCACATAAAGCCTAATTTTTAACAAGATGACGTGGCAATTAATCCATTTGAAAACGATGAAATGTTAGAAAAAGGCCTCACATTTTATAGTCGTATATTCAGGAGACAAGTTAAAACATTTAACCTGTTGGCTTTTATTAAAATCTCAAAGAGCTTCACTAAAATTTGGTCCACTTTTGCACTACAGAAGTCTTTACACTTCACTCCATTTACGACGAGTTTGTTTGTTTAAGCATTGAATAGATTTACGAGTGTACTTTATAAAATATGTACATACACTTTTTTGTCTTTACCACAAGAGTTTTTTTTTTTTCAAAAGGAGAAAGTGCAGTTTTAATCCCGCTTTTATGGCCGATCAGGTGGTTCAAAGCTGACCCCCCCCCCCCCCCCCCAAAAAAAGGAGTCCGCGTGGGGCCTCACGAGGTTATTCACACCCTTAAAGTTTAAACGTTGTCAGCATTCAAACGCCTGTAGCTCAGTCCCCCCTTTCGCCATCTCTCTCTCTCTCGAACACACACACACACACACATACACACCGTCACACTCCAAAATAGTGCGAATCTATAGTCGTCCTCAACAGGCAAAAAGAAACCTTAGAAGCCCCCTTTGGCCAAACCTTTGCTTTCGATTCCCAGTTTATCAGACTGATTCGCAGTAAATCTTCACTGCAGGCTCAATAGACGCCGTTTCGCTGCCATAGAGAAGCACTTAGGGCCTAATCATAAATTCCCTGCTTAATACCATGTCAGGACATGACAGGAGGACAAAGAGGTGGTGGACCACAGCTCACCACTGCAGCAGTAAAACATCTGTCTGCTTTTGGGGGACTCATGCAGATCGATTTTTTGCTGGTTTTATGTTGATTTAGCACACATCGGGGCTGAGTTGGCCTCATATCTGACCTCCAGGATCTGTAAAGCATTAAGTCAGCTGTAATTTAGCAGGAAGCCTCCAACTGTGTCACCTCAGATGCTGTCAGCCTCAAGTTCACCTCAGAGCATTGTCACTGCTTTATTTTTTAATTTTTTTTTTATAAGGATTAAAATATAAAATTCAACTTCACACTGGTTTTAGCTTCCGACTCTCCTTTTTTTTGTGTGTTCTTGCTCATTAATCCTGTCCAAGGCCAAAAAAGAATAACACCAACTTTTAAAATGAGTGTTACTGCTCCACAAGGTCTCAGTGACAATACATCAATGCAGAGAGAAATTTTAAGTGTGAAAAGAGAATACAGTCAGCAGTGTAACACGTGAAATAATACAATCTGGTAGTAATCACAGGGAATGTCAGCCTCGCCGGGGCTGGGACATCTAGCCCTCGCCTGTTCTGCTGTAAACAGTCAGTGATGACAGCGCTGAGTTGGGTGAAAATGAGGTAACATTAGGCTTCTTTCTCACGCTAGCAGTTTTAGGGATCCAATTACGGTCAAGTGCTTTTCTTGAGTCTTTATCTGAAGCGGGCAAGGCAGGGCACCCGTAGGTGCTGCAGCCATTGCACCTGTATCTCCTGGTGAGGCTCCATTATGCTGGCGTCCCCTTAGCGGGGCTGAGCAGCAGGGGAGACAGATGGGAGGAGGGTCAGGTTACCCCTTCTGCTGCTGCTAGCACTGCAGGGCCAGGGTCAGAAAGTCCATGGTTACAACACCATCATGTCAGCACACACACACTCCCACACACACACACACACATACACACAGATAAAACCCACACCCATTACTCCTCCAAATCTGATGTTACACAATTTGCTGATGTGTTCTTGAGAGGGGGGAAAAAAAACAACAAAGATGTTTAGAATTTCAAATTGATTTAATGAAATGTTTCAATTTTCACATTTCTAATAAAGATAGCAGGACTTCGGTCGTTAAAAACAGTTTGATATGTTGACAAGTAATGATGAAATCTTCAAGCTTTTTTTCCTCTTTCTCTTATACAAAGATTATATTACAGGCATTCATATATTTATATTCAGAGGGCGCCGAAGCCCTCAAAATTTGACACAATGTACAAGGATTTTCTAAAACGAGAAGAAAAGCAAAAACATACTGGTACTAACACTACCTCATTTTCTTCACGTATATAAGACACACAATCCTTATCTTGGTCCAAAACTAACATCTCCAGCAAACTAAGCTACCAAAGGGGGAGCACAGGCCCCTTCCACAGACATCTTCTAGAGCCTACAATCTTTAGATCAGCATCCTGGGTGGTTTCTTCAAGTGGCTTTGGGGGAAAATAAAAACATTTGATGTTGATCCAGGCCTATACATCTATACATTCTTCACAAAAAAACAAAAGAAAAGAAAAAAAGAAAAATAAAGAGAAAGCACAAAACTGGATCAATCAAACCTCCCACTGTTTGTATTTCCCATTTTCTGCTTGGGAAAATGAACAAACAAAAGGAGGAGGTGGGATGTGAGAGTAAAAAACGACAGGAGAGCATGGAGGGGAAAGTAAGGCATAGTAGTGCAACAGATGGGGATAGTGTTGCAGCTTGGGTGGAGCCCTCAGAGGGTGTGTGTATATGTGTGTGTTTGTTTGGGGGTGGGGGTGGAAACACCTGGCTACCATGACAACTTGAGCAGGCAGGTTGAAGGAGTGAGAGTGGCCGCCTGGCTGTTGCTAGGAGGGCTGTCAGAGTTCAGCTCTGGCATGTCACATAAAAACCCAGCAGCCCCCGCCCCCCCGCACTACCCCTCCTGCGGCCTCAGGAGGTGACAAGAGGGAGAGAGGATCATGGGAAAGAGGAAGAGTCAGTGCCACTTATTTTCATTCACAGATAAAGACTACACAAGGAACCCCATGATTTCAAATCCATCTGGCTGCTGTTGTTTTTGTAGTGGGGAGCACAGTGACGGTGACCTTTAGAGGCGCAGAGGAAAGCACTTTGTTTTAAACTGCTAACGAGGAGATGGGATGCACAGTTTCCATGGTTTGTCTCAGAGGATGAAGAAGAGGAACTGAAATTGGATTATGGGGAATAGGGGTTGGTGTGGGACAGTGTCTTAGGGGACAGACATTACACAGGCACTGTGAGAAGCTCCCTCAGAAACTCACACATACATGCACACACACACACTCTCTCTCACACACACACACACTCTCTCTCTCTCTCACTCTCTCTCTCACACACACACATTCACGCACACACAAGTGCATGGAGTTAAGATTCACCTGAGGCTCTGGCGGTATTTTTCCTCTAAACAGCACATGAATACATAATACAACACGACAGCAAAATAATTAATCAAATAGTCTTTTCTATGTACATCTAACAAACAGACATCAGCAAATAAAACTTAAAGCAGTTTTACATCCATAAACAAAGAGACACATTCGATGCTAGTTAATCAATGACAGTGAGTGCAAAAACGTCGGTTGGGAACGTTGGAATGTCGATGTCTTAAGCTTCACAGGACAGCAGAACTGATAGCAGAGGAAAGAGACGGGAGGAACTTATTCGATTACCGGACATGAGCCTATGTTAACGACATCAGAAAACAATTACAAACGCAGTATTTTCTCATTCCAGCAGAGTTGCATAAATCAAACTGTGACACAATCCATCGGAATTCATTTAAAAAGAAGAGTAAGAGTGATTAAAAAAAAAACAACAACAACAAACCCAAACAAATTATCTATTCAGCTCAAGTTAGAAAGACGGCATTGATTGTCCACTCTGGGTTCAAAACTATTAAAAAGCCTCTGACTGCAGGCCCTTCAGGGACAGGGGTCTGTGTCGCGGTGCAGTGTGTACAAATCATCCTGGGGAGGTTTCCCCCATGCATCAGTCTTTTCTTCCTTTTTTTTTTTCAGTGAGGGAGATGGTCCAGACTGAAGTGGTACCTCTAACACAGAAAGGCTGTGGCAGGTGCAGGAGGAGGTAAGAAGTTAGACACGTTTATAAATGGATAGCAATCTCTTGTGCAGTTTTAGCATGATGCCATTTACAGCTGTGTCATTCAGTGCTTTGTCACATGAAGTGTTGAGATAGATGAGATATAGGAACAGGGAAGAGCGGTCTCCCATCCCCTTAGTATGGTAAGAACTTTATTTCCTCTAGTGCATCATGTCTGCACTAGAAAGCGAGAATAAAAATGAAATCTTTATCACAGCCTGCTTTAAGACTTCTTAATCTTCCTATGTCGTTGATTCTTAAGCTGAAACCACCAGGATGAACATAAATAGCTTAGTCACATGTCCAACTGGATTAAGCAGTTAAACAAAAAACAAAAATGGAAACGCATCGAGGAAATCAAAGATTGCCACTTAAATTAAAAATTGCAATATGCTCCAGTTACATGTTCATATGACACCAAATAAAAACAAGAAGAAAAAACAATACAAGCCAAACAAAAAAAAAAGACAAATCTCTTGCAGTCACGGCTGGGTGTGTGAGGTTCTTCGAGAAAAAGATTAAAGGCTGCACTCAGGGGAGGGAAAGGGGACGGGGTTGAAGAGCTCAGTTGGAGGATTTGCTTATAGCGCTGGCTGATCGGCGGAGTTTTCCGGAAACTCGGTTCTTTGTGGCACGGGGCATTGTGGGAGAAACCTGGTTGACAGAGTCCGTTGCTCCTGCGGGGTTTCCTGCTTCGGTGCTCGTGCTGCCGGTAAAGGAGCCTGGTGGAAGAGATGGAGGGAAAAGGTTTTTTTTTTTCATTATATCCAAAAAGAAACAGAGATGGAGCAGGTCACACATGGCAGAGGCTCATTGAGCTTTGTGTGATTGCTGTTCATCCTAGCATGCTTTGTCATGCACGTGGCTGCTTCCACAACCAAGATTACCCAGTTCATCGGATTGTCACCAACATTCACAGAACTTACAATGCAAACTGTGAAATAAAAAAACCAAGTCAGGATTTGAGTTTGCTCTACCCCTTAGGTCATTAGAATAAAGATTCGAGAAAAGGAATAAAAATGTATCAGAAATCTCATGCCTTGTTCACATGCTGTAGTAAGCAAAGCTTGTTGAAAGAGAGGCTGCCTTTCTTCCCAGTACAGTTTTTCCAGATGCTTATAGGATATAAGAAATGAGCGGTAACCTTTGAGGCTACAAGCACACAAAAAAACAGGAGTCCTCAATTCACAGTGTGACAGCAGAATGCTTTGAATGAAAATAAAATTACACATTATGCTCTTGTTGTGAACATGCGGAGCCTTCCCATTGTCAAACACTGTCCTTTAAAAAAAAAAACAAACAAAAAAACTCACATCCATGATTACAGGATGGCAAATAGTAATAAGCTGGGAGGTGGGCATCAACTGCTGGCGAGGACAATCAAGTATTGTGAACATTGCCCCGACTTCCTCAGTGTGTGCCTGACCAGACCTCAAACCGCGACCCCCCCCCCCCAAAATCCTACCCTCCTTCCCTCCACCCGCCTCCGCCCCCCTCCGCCCCATGCCTCGAGTTTAAACAACTTTTCTGCTTTGTCGAGATGGCATCTGGTTGCCTATTTTCTTTCCTATCCTTTTATTTCCTGCCATTTTTCGGAGGCATCTCAAGTTGCAGCGGCTAAAAGGAATGGCAGATGGCTGGAGTAACAGACACTCAGCAGCACAGTGGACACCGGCAGCATCCAGGGCCGCGGCTCACTGGGAGAGGAGGGCTGGGCTGTGGATGAAACATTGGGTGTGTGTGTATGCGTGTATTGTGAAGGGCTAGAGGGGAGGTGTGTGCATGGGGTGGGTGGTGGGTGGGATGAGGGGGTCCAAACATGCGTTCTCAAATCTGCATATGAATATAAAAAAAAGGGCTGGGCTTGGCTAAAAATGTGGGCCGGCCTTATGGACTGAACAAATCCTGCATTCCTGTATTCTTCTACTCATTCCTACAGTAAACACGTTGTTTTCTAACCCCAAACTCCAGCTGCATGTGCAGTGAGGACATACGACAGACGGGTGGGGAAGGCAACCACATTAAAGCTAATATACACAGACAATAGTGCGGTACGGATCAACACCCACTCAACAGACTTCCCTTTTCGTTTAGCGGCCATTAAAACATGCTGCACTAAACAGTCTTCACTCCCACTGTGGCACTTAATGACTGTGGTCGCATTGGTTTCTTAATGATGTTCTTCACTGTATGGCCTTATGTAAGAATTAATTTCCATAGTAAGTTACTGAGTGAAAAAAATAATCCAGATCTAGAAGAGCCTAATGTGTCATTATTACCGTCAATATACCCCAGCATTTCCGCTCTTTACTCAGCCCACTGTGCCTTATGGTGAGGTTAATTTCAGATGGAAAGACGAAGGGAGAGACTGAGAGAGAAAGAAAACAAAGAAAGTCTTTAAATGGCCCTGCTATCCCATTGGTCCCCTCTGCAGCAGTTCAAACAAGGCTTTAGATGACAAAGACGTCTTCCAGTGCGGCAGGTGTTAGTCTCAGAGTCTGCCCCAGGCAAACAGGCACACTCCAACAGGAGGAAATGAGGGGGGTGGAGGGATTGGGGAAAAAAGGAAAAAGAAAGAAAAGAGAAAAGTGTTTGCTGGGGGAAGAGATAAAGGCGCGCCACATGCAGAAGCGAGGGCCAGAAGTGTAGCCGTATTGTTCATGCTGCTACTTAGTCAGGTGCTAATTGTCCCCACCGTGCATCACTTTCAATTACCAGCCTGGCCTAAACAGTAGGACACCCCCCCAAATAAACAGCCTGGTTTCTCTGTTCCCTTCTCTTTGTCAGAGCACTCAGTTTAAAAAAAAAAAAAAAGCGTGGTTAGTATTGAATGAAAAAAGAAGGGGTGGAGGTGGAGGGGGCAGCCAGGATGAGTGAACGAGCGAAGGGCAGGGCGTCCGCTGGACGGAAACAAGCTTCCGGTCTCACTCGGGGCTTACCTTCACCATAAACAGTATTTGGACCTTTAAGATATTTTTAATCTAAAAGGGAGAAACAGAGCATCATGTGAGAGAGCAGTGGACACACACCAAACCACAGTGCAGCAGAACACAACACAATGCTGCTGAAACGTCGTTTGGATATTCAGACAGTGTGTGGCGTCCAGGTTAGTTGTCACTGGAAGGTTTAGAAGTCAGACAAGGTTAAATGATTTAGGTGAGGAGTTACTCAACTAGTGCAGAAGATATCTCAGGGCTTTCATGTATGATGAAACCTGATGGATCTGTCCAATTCACAGATTTCAAAAGACCATTTTGAAATTCAAAGCATTAATTGTGGGCAGTTTATGTGGCAACAGAGAAACATTAACCACCAGTGTTACAACTAGAGTGAGTTAGGATAAGAAAAACAAAGGATGCTGCAGCACTTCAGAAGGTCATGGGAGCTACTAAGTTGTTTATATACTACAGAGAAGTAGTCCCTTCTCATGTGCAGTTATTAATTAAAAAAAAAGTTTAGAGGATGAACAGACAAAAACAAAACAATAAAAAAAATAAGCAACACAGGTCAGGTGTAACACAGCAAGGGCAAAGCACTGTGGATGGAGTCTGTGTGACAGATGGACGAGCTCATGCAGGAAGCCATGACTGGCTGGAGTGTGATTCTGGGGATGAGGGTGAGGTTGCATTCAGGTTCATGGAGGACGAGTCTGTGGAGAATACTGACAAGCCAAAAAGATACAGAGACGGGTGATGGACGAGAGAGGATCGAGGGTTAAATGCCTTAAAGCAAAACTGCAGGTGTGCTTCATTTAGCCATTAGCATGCAGAATCTGTGCTTAAATTCAAGACCTGCTTTCCACTATTACAAAAGGGCCAAATCAAGCACATTCCCAAGTTATTTGATGCTGATGGGGTTCATTGAGACCCAAATGAATGGATGGATGGATGTTAGTGGACTGGGGCTGGGCGTCATGCCTAGTGCGGAGGAGGCAGGCAGAGTCTTACAGTCCAGTTTGGCCCAGGGGTACTCCATGTCCCAAACCATCCCCGGCCAACGCCTGCACGCTGTCATGGAGCATGGGTGACATGTTAGTGGCAGCAATGGGAGGCAGAGCAGGATGGAATGAACAGTCATATGGATGGACAAACAGCATACAACTACGCACACACACACGCACACGGTCACGATCACACTCGCACACACATGCGCGCGCGTGCGCACACACACACACACACACACACACACACACACACACACACACACACAAGGCATGGGAGGACAGTAGCATATTTCAGAGAGGTGTGAATGAGGAAGCAGTGTTAGCCAGCCATCACTGCTACATTGAAGCTATATGCTTAATGGGACACAGATCAGACATGACAACAACAAAGGATACTTAAGATGCATTAAATGTGTAAAAGTGCATTAAACATATCATGACTATGGTTTTAAAGCAGCCTTCAGTTTATTATTATAGTTGACAGAAATATCATATAATGTTTCTACTAAACGGTGAAATATTTAAACCCAAGATGCCATGTTTCCATTGCTGCACTCAAACATGAATAGATATATATTCTAGTGTTTGTTCTCTGCATTTTAACCTTATTTTGCTAAAATCAATAAATAAAATTGTGCTAACTTTGGAAAGTCATTAGCATTAAAACACAACTTTAGGTTTGAGCAAAAATAAATTGGTGGTATTCAAGAGGTTAAAGTTTTCCTTCAGCAGAAGATTGCAAACAAATGTGATTTACCTAATTATTCAACAGATTGTTACACTGTTTAACAGTTAATTGCTGGCAAAGTGTCAGCATTACAACACTGTAATGCTGACTGACTCTATAGTATACAGAGTCAGTGAGCCCAGGGTCAAATATGAATGGACTGAGACACACACACACATAATCCAACATTAATCTATTTACGCGCATAGATTCCGGCAAAATACAAATTGCCATTCAGGGCGAGTTTCCGCAGCAGTGAGGGCGACACAGCAGCCTTGCAGACTTCATTATGTTAAGGCCTCTCACATTAAACACAGCATGAGTCCCATGCTGTTAGCATTATTCAAAAGTCTGGCTAACCTCTCTAACCTCCCTTTCCTGTCCAGCCACAAAGGAACCCATGGTAGAAATGCTCTGCAACATCAGCTAGACTTTCTGCCTCTCTCTTTTGCTCTTGCCAGCGCCCCCTCCTCTATGCTCTTCAGTATTTGTTTTCCCCTGTCCTTCTTTTAAAGTTGTTCTGGAGCTGGGGATAAGAGGAGGTGAGGTGAGGTGAGGTCAGTCTGGGAAGATTTTACACCTCTTCAGGAGAGATTGGCAAACAGTATGGTAATATGGTGGACCACTTCTTGCCTGCCCTCAGCTTCCTGAATATCACACCTGCTGTCTGAGAGGCTGAAGTCCTACATGCGCACACACACACAAACACACACACACACACACACACACACAGGCACGCAGTCTAGAAAATTCAGACATTTAATTCTCACATGCCAACATACAGGATAAAAATATTACATACACTTTCGAGCCACCCTTAAAACTTATAAGCCCTGACAGATTTGAAAATGACAAGATGGTGTGGTATTGTGGAGTGTTTTCCTTGTCAAAACACAACGTGTGTCGGGATCCAATAGAGTGGAAAAGTGCTGTATCCTGTATTGATTTCAGTGCTGTTGCAGATCGATGAGAGCTGGTACAAGTAGGAAGAACAAGATAAGACACGTTTTCCATTCTATTCATCACGGACTGATAAGATTGCTGTGCTGACATCCGCGAGCTGCTGTTTGTCGGTCGGATCTCTTAAGTGTTGGTGAATGAGCTTATGAAGACGCAAACACATATGCACACACAAGCACACATACACACACAAACGAGCACTCTGCGACCGCCATTTAACAAGGCTGCTTATATTCATAGGAAAGTAATTGCACGGAAAGATGCAGTTTGAAACAAGAAGAGATGAACAAAGTAGCATGAGTGGGCTTGAGGAAGTGGAGAAAGCAGAGTGTTTGAAGTCGCTCGGATGGCTTGAAGAGCCGGGCCCGTCGTTTGATATTCATCAGCGAGCGTAGGCGTGGAAGGAGAGCGGAGGGGAATGAGGAGGGTGGAGGAGGCGATGGGGCAAACAGGTGTAGAGGAAGACGAAAGAGTGATTCGGAAAAAGAGGCAAGAAAGACACAATGCAGAAGAAAGATAAATGCATGAATGTGATGAAGCAACAGTAGGATGGAGAGAAAGACAGAAAGAGGGGAAAAAAGAGAAAGAACATGATGGAGGACAGAGGTGCACTGTGGTTCATTTCTCACCTGTCCCACTGATCGGATAGCCAGGAGAGGGAGAGAAGACCTGGGAGGCAAAGTCCTCGAAGGTCATGACCTCTCTGTGGTTCTGCACAATGGCCTCCAAGTAGAGCGCCCGCTCCTCATAGCTGTTAACGCTGGTTAAGGAACAAACTTGATGGCAGGTTGGAGAAGAAAAGCAACAAGGTAGCAAAGTATAGTCAGCCTTTACTCCTGATTAAATGTAATAGCTACAAAATTATCACATTTCATCTGAGCACATACGAGTGTATGAGTTGGGAACAAGTCATAGTTACAGCAACCCACATTTTTTCAGTGCTGCACTGCACATACATGCACTGTGAGAGTGAGCTGGGAGAGCGAGAGGCAGCTTTACCGGGCAGCGCAGCTCCACCATCAGCAACCCAGCCAGAAGCAAAGATGGAACAATCAGCCATGCCACACATCCCCAAATGAGAAAGCAGTCTCCAAAATAATCATAAAAAAAAAAGAAAGAAAGAATACATCAGTACCGGCGTGATGCTCCAAACCTCTCCTCTCCCCCCTCTCGTCCCTCTCTTCTCTCTAATAGAACCCCTGCTGCAGGCAGCATGTCTAGGACCACCCTTCCCGATGTGCTGCCTGCCACTTCTCCGTGCCATCAGGGGGAAAATTGGAGGCATTTGAAATTCAGAGTGACAAGCAGTGACTGGAGCCTGGGCAGCCAGCATGCAGGATGGATGGCTGGATTTGAAATGGGAAAGCTCAGATTAATAAATAAATAAATAAGCCTGCAAAATGGCTGCCGGATGAGAGCGGAAAACATTCTGATGGCCATTATCATATCATTATCATGGATATATACTGTGCTACGTCTGTTGTGGAATGGTGGAAAGTGCTGGATAGAATATGTTGCAAAAAAGTATTGAGATAAAAAGGCATAATGACAGAAAGCATATTTCTGATTTAACTGTGTGTGTGTGTGCGTGTTTGTGTGTTTAACAATGAGTCTGATTATTCTCATGGCTGTCTGTTGTGGCCATTTTCCTTGATAGACATCACTTAACAAATTGCTCGACAAACACATGAATTCTCACTCTCGCACACACGCACAATCGCAACTCTAGTCGCTCAACACAGAGGGCCCCCTCCCCCTCATGTCATTATGACTGCCAGGGTGGAGTGGCACTGGGCTGTTGCTGACGCCAAGGCTGAACCAGGCTGAGCTGAGATAGGCTGGACTGGGCCGAGAGGCTCTGGTCTGGGTTAGATAGATAGGACGAGACAGTGACTGGGCATAGGGCCTGCTGTGGGCACATGCCGCCACAGCAGGGGCCAAGGCAGCTATGACCAATGGCATTGAGAGAACCGTGGCAAAGCGGGGGTGACGGGCACCTGAGCCGGGAGGCACCAGAGGGTACAATGGCCAAGCTGTCCAGAGATGGACAGAGGGAAGAGTGACACAAAGGACAGGGGAACAGAAGATGACAGGGAGCATGATAGGTTTGTATACTTCTAAAAGATGACCAGCATTTTTTTTTTTACCATTAAAGGTTAAAGAGAAACTCTAAACATGTTCCTCAAACAGAAATAGTTAAAAAAGAAATAAATAGGATACTCTGCTCAGAAATTTTTTTATGACATCTTTTTGGAAAATGAGATTTTTGGATAAACACAAGATTTGGAGACTTGTCAGGACAGAACACCAAGAAATCCATTAAAGTAAAAGCTCATATGTCCTACCTCAAATAAAAAAGAGAAATGGAAAAGAAAAAAAAGGAAGAAAGAAAATGAAGTAGGTTGTAAGACTTGTCAACTACAGTATCTCTGTTCTCTTCAGGGGCCAACGTCTCCATTGAAGAGATGCAGAGCAGCATGACTTTAACATGTAAAAGCACTTCCTTCTGAGCTCTATATCTGTCCTCCAGTCATAGCCAGACAAGCATCGTCACTGTTTTCAGTCACTTGCTGGAAACAGTATTGGACAAAGAGTGGGCATCCCAGTCTCTGCTGCCATGGTAACTTGGGTCACAGCTCTGTGTGGTGGGTCATATCCAGGCTTTTATGGACGACAGACAAAGAGGAAGGATGTTTGTAAAAGAACAAAATGTGCCCCGATAGGTAAGAAGTGAAAGACAAAATACAGAAGGAGAAAAGACTTAATGAAAAGAAATGAGAGAAGTTAGAAAGAAGCCGATGAACGAAAAAAACGAGGAAGGATGAGGAGAGAGAAAGAGAGCCTCGGCACAGCGTGGGTCAACAGAGCCATATGGCTGTCCATTATCAGAGATGCAGATGACTGGAGGCCTGTTATTGAGATTCCTAAAGCAAATATTGACTCCAGCTGGAGCAGACGCTCTCTCTGACTCTGACACACGCCTCTCCTCCACTACTTCCTTCCGCTGCCCTCTATCCAAGTTAGACAAATGGATTAGAGTGGGTGAGAAAAAAAACTTCAAAGACTAAAATGAAGGGAGACAGTGTAGAATTATCGAGACGAGAGAAAATATATGACAGGCTACCAGGCAGAAAGACAGGCGGTGAGGGAGGGAGACTAATAAAAGGTATTTTTGAGATGAGTGAAAGCGAGAGCCATAATCAGCTCACTTAAGTAAATGTATGATGCTATCTGTGGGTAAAAAAATTGCGGCACAGAAATCAGACCTGATGCACAGTGAGGCGTAATCTTGCCTTCTCTCTCTCTCCAACGCCCTCATCTTTCTGCTTGTCTCTAATTACTGAGCCATGGGCACAGTTTGTTCCCCTGCATATGCACAGATGCTGCTGCCTCCATGCAGTAACTTAATCAAGGGACACGTCCAGAACAGTGACGCAAAGGCTATGTCCATGTCATGGACACCAAACCCACTGACACTGACCTACTTTTGGGGGGGAAAAAAAAAAGCTTCAGCTACTGATGATAAGTGCTTTGCCAGGCTTGATGTGTGTCATAAAACTTCCCTGCAATGACTGTATCACAAAAATACAAAACTTTATTCTTCATGGAAATGTTGTGTTACAAAAGCCTTTCTGATGAAACACAATACTGTATCGCATAACACTCCGCAATATGTATTTTATGCTATAAAAATAGTCTCATAAAGCTCGGATGAAATATATAAAAAGGAAAATGCAGACAGGTTTACATTTCCACAGATGGACTGCAACTTAAGTCACCCGTGACATAACTGTCATTTACAGCTGAACTGTGCGGACAAGCAAGACAAGCCAGTGTGTGGGAGAGGAGTGTGTTGCGCCACTTTGGGAATTTCCAAGGAACCCCTCCGTTCCAAGCGGCTGCATTCGTATTAGGGAGAGGAACGGGAAACCGATGTTAAGTCTACTGAGCATGGCAACCGTTGGGATGGTGACTAAAATAAAAAAAGAATTTTTCCAGATTCAGGGTGATGCAAGACAAGTTTAGGTAGGAAGCTGATAAGTGGAGACATGAAGGTCACAGTTGGGAGTTAAGAGGGTGGGAATAAAGTTTTAGCCACAGAGAATAAAACACAAATCTACTCTATTAACTACAACATTTACATATTTGGGATTATCTGTTTTAGTGGATAATGATCCTTTGCCAACTGGCCCCCTACTTCCTCTCCCCTTTTTTTGTCACCTTTTGTGACAAAGATAGTGCAGCTTTTACTATCTGAGCGAAGGTGTACATCCTACCAGTACTCAAACACACAAATGCAGGTTATATGTCAAATAATAAATGATGTTTGTTGTTGAACAAACATCACCAGAGACAGAATTCAACACTGGTAAACCTGTGAATGCATATGTGCATGTACACGAGTCAGGCTATGTGCACATGCATATGTATCTGTGGGTGTGTGCACGTATGTATACATATGCATGCATGTGGTCCAGATGGCAAGGGGGGGGGTGGCTCTTGGGGAATGGCGGGGGTCAGGCATCTTTGTGGATCAAAGCCAAGGTCAGGGCAGCTGCAGTGGCCCATGTTCAAGGTGAATGGAGGCCTCAGATGGCTCTTCATTAGTAAGCTGCTCCATCCCTGCTGGACCCTATCGGCCAACAGCCACCAACCCTCATCATCATCTCCCTCCCTTCTTCTCTCTCCGTCCACAGGGACCTGTACTGAAAATGCCTGTCCACTGGGATCCATTTGGGTTCCTGTGTAACCCCACCCAGCACATGCAGACACGTACACATGCTCACACATAGGCGCTTGTGCTTAAGTAGGCACAACACACGGTCACACACTAACACCCTCCACCCACACACACACACACACAGTTTCCCCAAAAAGCCTATATTGACCTCTGAACTGGTGTCTCTCCGGAGAGTAGCATCCTGACCATCCAGCCTCTGTCTTTTTGTCCTTTAGCTCCCCTGCTGACAAAAGACCTCACGCCACCACTGGCCTCTGACACACACTCAGCATCTTTTGAACACACACAGCCAGCAGGGACTTAAATACATCATGGCTTCAGCAAAAATAATCCTTTACTTAAAGGCACTCTGAATGTAAACTGTTTATATTGTGTGTTTTCTCAGCATTTCTCACCATCAGCGCATTGTGTGCATCCCTGAGGCCAAACAAGCAAATGAATGTGTTTCCTTTCCTCACATAAATACTGAATTTAAAAATTAGTTTAAATATGAATCATTAACACCAATGATTACCAAAACCAGAAGTACTCTTCCCTTACTTTCACGGGAGCACTGAAACACTTCTTAATGCACACCCACTGCATGTGCCATCAGTATTTAGTGATTCACTGGCATGCTTATGCTTATGCTTATACGGGTGCATGTGCTTGTACTTGTAGGGCTTAATGACAACGATGTTCCAAAGAAATACCTCATCACCTACGTTTGCTGAACGACTGCCTACTTTGACTACAGTAACAAAAACTGAGAAACAGCACAGTACCTTCAAAACATTAAGGAATCCATCCATGTCTAATTTAGATAAAAAGCACACAGTTGACAGTAAATGGCCCCACACCAAGTGAACACCAAGCCATGAAATTCAAAGTTTCAGGCAGACCAATAAGACAAAACTGTATCTTAACACAGATTGTTAAAAATAAATTGTTAAAACTGTGTGTTCCATAAATGTGAAATACAATATGGTTTGGAGCATCAAGAACTCACAATGCCAAAAATAAAACCTCAGTAAATGTCACGGGTAGGACTCCTCCACCCAGTGGCCAACGTGCCTGTTTTATGCAGCACCTGGAGAAAAAATAAAAAGTTCAGAACCCCTAAAATTAGTTCTCAAATGAAAAAAGAAATAATAGGTTTACAGCATGACCAGGTGTCAAATACTAATGCAATGCTTTCTTGTATCCTTGTTTTCAATGGTTCTGCTAAAAACTGGAGGACATGTGGGCTGATTCACTAGATAGCACTAAGGTTCCTGTACAGACTCAAATCAAGCCCCAGAGCTAATATGGCAGAAAAACATCCAAGTGCACAACGATGAACCTATAGATCACTGTGTGACGGGACAACTGGAGTTTGCCAGTTGGAAGTGTAGTGATTTTAAGAGCATGATGGGACCAAAAACCCTTGGTCTACTGTAGTAAACCCCAGTGCTATATCTGGCAAAGACAAGGTTATGTCCAAAGCCTGAGGAATAATATTCCAACAGTGTCCCAATTGTATCGGTTACAGCCTCAAGCTACAGGGATGGTTGTCAGCAGCAGGGACTGGGAGACAAGTCAAGTCTAGAGTGCATTCAGGCCAAGTGTCACTGGAAAGCTCTGCTAAAATCCTAGACCAGAACCTTATTTTGTGCTCTACTTGTAAGAAACAATGGCAGATTGTTCGCAGCCTAAACTCTCCTTCTGCAGTAAATGAACAGAATAAACAGAATATGAAAGACAGATAGGTCGAGACACACACATTCTGTTAATCTGCTGATAAAGCAGGGCAGGAGGTGAAGATCCAGATTAGGCAAAGGAGCATTAGATGGGGTCTTAAGATGCCCCATACTGACATTTCACTACTTAAGCTCCACTTCCATCCTCTTAAAAGTCAAAGCAATCAGACGACGGGTGCAGGAAGAGTGTCTGCCAGAGGGCTTTTTGTCAGAGATGCCAATCATTTGGATTTTCACAGAAGTTTTTAAAATCAAACCAGTATCACAAATTTGGAGATGGAAGGGATGCAACAGATGTTATTTGTACAGAAGACAAACATAGGAACAAGAAAGTGTAAAAAAAAATAGAATGTCAAAATCACAGGCCAATTGCAAAAAAATACAAAGAATGTGGACATTAAGCAACGTCAGGTGCCACCGAACCCTTGGGACCCGAGAAACATGACCTCCTCTCTAATGTGAGGCTTGAAAAAAAGAACACATACAACAAAATTACACTTAGCAAAGCTCAAGCAAACCATTAATACAGATAGGAGATAGGAAACAAACACTTATGGGGAGAGAGACAGGGACATAATGCACACAAAGGACAGAGAGGGAGAAAAGAGAAGCTAAATCTCATGGAGAACAAAGATCGAGTTAAAAAAAAAAGCTGGAGTGAAGAAGACAGCGAGGGACGAGAGACATCAAGGCGGCCGATAGTTCAGCACAGAAAGGCCTGAATGAAAAGAAAGGACAAGGAGGAGCAAACAAGGGGGGAGAGAGAGGAGAGAAAAAAGGTGCATAGGAAGGATGAGCATCTGTTCAGAGAGAAGAAATTGTTTGTAGAGAGTTTACAGTATTAATGTCAGCAGGACCAACACAGAAAATAGATCAACTAAAACTAAGACAAAGAGTTTGGATTCAAAGGCTCCAACAGAGACAAACTTTCTAATGTCAACAGTAAGATTATTCCAGAGTAAGGAGGCATGATATGAGAAGGCCTGAAGCCTGCCAACCTCCTCTAAACTTGTGGATATTTGAAAAATGTTTCTTAAATTAAACCAAGGTGTAGACCTCTATCACCATCTTGTTTTGGTAGAGAGAGGTGCAACTGAATTGGAGACCAGAGGTGGTGGAGTTGAAGTCACCAGTACAATTTTCGACAGGGCCTGTTGCTTCAGTGAAACGAGTCGGGACTGCAGGCAATCGCTCACCAAGTGCAGTTAAAGCTGATGGACCCACACAGCCATCAACCTTAACTGCACTTGACACAAAGAGACTGGAGAATGAGGGGTGTGGCAGGTAAGATGCTGCCTTATTGCAGCAAACAAGAGAACGGCAAACAGTTCAGAAGTTCTCATCTGAGAATTGCACCTTATCCCTGTTGGAAACTTTATAGGCCACTAACTTGATTAACACTCTCTCTGAAGAAAAGTTGCTTTAAGTCTAATCACAGACTTTTATTTATCTGAAATAAAAAATAAAAACACCTTTACCCCATGTAGAAACCATCAGGACACATCCTCAGTGAGGACACATGGCTGACCATGACACCTTATAACTATGGGGGTTTTATTTAAAGAACACTACAAAAACTAAACCGCTGTAAAAAAAAAAAAAAATGTTGCCATGTATGGAGAGAAACCACTCTTAGCTCCTCAGGGCTTCACAGCAGCAGCCAAGGTTAATCCTGTTTGTAGAAGCATTGGTGGTAAAAGGGGCTCTTGTACTGAAGAGGGACAGTTTAGAGATGAGGTGGAGGGTGCCTCTAGGTGCTTGACCCCCTCCTCTCTTAGCCCCACATCTGCCCATTAACCTGGGCCAATCAGCTTGACCTTGGTAAGGAGAGGAGCTCAGGAGTAGCTCACAGCGCCATTGACTCCCAGCAGTCACATAATTGGTCTGTTAAGAGGACAGGACGGGGGGGTTGAGGGTGCCCAGTCCTTCCGGGGTGCTAGTGTATACGCAGGCTAAAAAAGCAGATGTGGTCATTATTTATTTATTTATTTTTTGGTAGAAAGGTATAGTGCCTCACCACCTTGTAGCCCATTCACACTATCACAGATATAGCGTCCAACCATATGGGTTACGTTTCCTGCTTAGGTGATGAATTAAGAAGAAAAAAAGTGTCAAATTTGAAAGATGATTGGTAGCAAAGACAGGCGAGAAAACATCTTTAAATGACTTGCATATACGCTGCTGTTAACAGTCATTACAGCGGCTACCATAGGAGGTCATGAAAGCAGTCTGTCTAACATGTACATGTTTGAATCAACAGGGGATCACAGTGCCATCTCCAGGAGGCATTGGTATGGAGAAACTGATCGAACTGCATATGGATGAGCTGTTCCTCATTATGAAAAAAGATATAAAAGGCAGCAAAATGGCAGAGAGGCTGGGAAATGGCAGAGAGGTGATGCACAGGGAAAAGACTTGATGGACACACAAAAACAATGGACAGAAATGTAGAGGAAGAAGGTGGGGATGGAAAGGAGAGAGGGGGGAAGATGGAAGAGAGGTAGGGAAGAAGAAGGGATAAATCTGAGCAGGTGTTGATTGGAGAGAGGCCAGGTGGTGAGTGCCAGCGGTACCTGTTGTCACAGCGAGGGTTGAGGTGTGAAGCCCGTCTCAGCAGAGGCCCTTAGAGGTGTGAGGTGATTATGGGAAAACGGGGAGGAAGGCAGAGAAATTTAGACTGAGAGACACTGAGAGAAAGAAAGATAGGGACAGAGAGAGTGAATGTGGCAATAAAGCTGGCTGCTGGAATAATGGCAGAGTGGGAAGGAACAACAGATTGAGACGGATAAAGTGAGAGCGTGTATGACAGAAACTAGCCAGTAGGGTGATTGTGTAGTATGTGTGTGTGTGTGTGTGTGTGTGTGTGTGTGTGTGTGTGTGTGTCCATCTCCCATTTTTATATGGCAGCTACTCAAACCTTGGTGTCTCATTAAACAGCTTTTTGCTGTAGACACAGCAGCAGGACAGAAAATGTCTGAATGTGTCACAGATGCATTATGATGAGTGGAGGTGTTTGTGTGTCCATTTTCTGGGTGTGCATTGACATACACAACATCAGATGCTCTTGAGGAATAGCTGGTTTCATAAGAGTTCTAACAAGTAGCCTAATTAGGAGCAAGTCAGGGAAACTGGAGCTCAGGATCCCCACAGGAGTCGGGTCAAACAGTAAGCCCAGGTTAATGACACCTCCTGAGGGGTGAGTTTCCCACAGCGAGAGCTTTCTAAGCTTCAACCTCCACACCTCTCCACCATCCATCTGGCATTCAGACAGCCGGATGGGAAGTTATGGCCGTGACATCACTCCTAACCTGTGACATCATCACTGCCCATCAATGATTTCACGCAGGTTTACCACAGCTGCAGACAAAATCTGATGTCTGCTTGCTGGCATCGTTATTTATTAGCTGACTGCAGAGAGTAGTCACCCATTTTCTCAAGTCCCTGGCAGCCCACCATTCCTCTGGGGGACAGTAAAAATCGATTTCTGCTTCACAGCAAATCATAAGACCAGCACCTACACCAAAGTCAATGTTGACCTCTAAACTATCTTTGGACCAGCTAATTGTTGAGGGTTCACGGAACATAAATGATAAAGCAACAAGTCATCGTCAGACACACAGAAACCCTAACCCTAACCCTAGCCACAAGATAACTGGTGAAATCATAATGTGTTGTAGCATGGTTTGTTCAGCACAACATGACTGCCATCAAAGCCTACAGGGCTTGTGTATTCAGATGAGCTGAGTCTGTAACCAATCTCCTTTTCAAAGGACTCTGCTCTCCATTGATGAGTCCTAACGCAGCAGCCTTAGATGTGAAACACACTGGATCGACATGATTAATCAAACACAGGCCCATTATGGCCAGACAGTCACACAGGCCTCCAACGTGCATTAACAGAAAGTCATAATAAGATAAGCAAAAAGGCTCACGGGGATGAAGATTAACAGATACAGTTTTGCGTCTGGCTGGGTGAGACTTCTCTCTGAAGGTCCCCTTTGTCAGTGATGATGGCCAGAGTGACATGAATGCCTCAGCCTTCTGGAAACATTATTAGGTCAGGACAAAGGTGTGCATCTTATGAGCTATTGGAGGTGAATATGCGTCATGTTTTTCCCTCAGTTACTGATATTTGAATTGTTCAGAATCGAGACAGGGAACAACAGCATCTATCTGATCTCAATTTGAACTTTTAATAAAAAGTCAAAGATGAAACCGAGAGGGCACACTGGCCTTAGACTCTGATTGAAATCCATCTGATTAGGGTAGGAGGCATTTCACCTCTTCTTTCTTCAAACTTTCAAGATCAAATTTATGGTGTAGCAATTGTTGTCAGACCACAGACTCAAACTGAGGTTTGGTCCACGTGTCCTCAACCCAAAACATTGCTTCAATCAAAGTTACCTGGAGTTTTACAGTCTACTTTGCACTAGAAAAAGAATCTGACACTTAAAATGCACAAGAAGTGTGCCAACTTTGGGTCATGCCAAACAGCTCTGATTTTAACCATACGATAACACTGTTCAGACAAGCACTGATGAAATATTAAAAGAAAATGAACACAGGCTTCTGCAATTTTAATGATGCTTGTGGCATGTGCAACAGAATAACTGTGATTCCTTAACGGCAAGCATCTCTGTCTGCCTTATGGCCAAGACATGCTGAAGTCTCTTGTTCCTCCATTGCCCCATCTATGAAAGGTTCATCGGGCCAATTAGGCGGCCTGGCCTTATGCAAAATGCCAGGCATTTAGTGGGAATGATGATGATTAGTGCGAGGTTACATATGATCACAGCAGAGTTGAATGCACAGGAGGAGAGGGTTAGTTACTTGGGGCAAGAGTGATTTCATTTGCCTTCATATTTTCATTTTGACATATTTCAATCATTGCCATTGTGATTATGATGAAATATGAAGTCCTATTTAAAAAATGACATGCAGAAATGGTACTGTTAGGCCAATTTGTTCACACTATTTTGTTAAAATGATGTTAATGATTATGGATGAATGTTGTTGTTAAAGAGCCAAGGACATGATGCAAAGGCTTTTGTTGCAAGACTATTATGGCAATCCATCCAATGAGTCACCGTCTGAAAAACAAGAGTGTGAGTTACTCTAAGGTAGGAAGCTGTATATGTAGGTCTAACATCCTTATTACATTTGGCCAATTTGGCTACCAATCTGTAAGCAAGCAAGTAGTATTGCATGTCTGAAATTAATCGTGGGTGGGTAAGGGGGCTGGAGACGGTAAGGAAAAGTAGTGGAACCTTCTATTTGTTTTAACTGTAATGGATGAGGAGGATGGCAAAGGGAGATGTATACACATATAGGCTACACACAAGCTTGCACACAGAGAGAAACCCACACAAAAAAAACCTTGGGCAAAAAAGAAAATGGACTTCTGTGTTGGCAACAGCTTTTTTCCTAATCCTCGCCCCTGGGCTATATTGTGCAGTCAAGCCGGCTATTACATGGCAACAATTAGGGGGGCTGGAGCCCAACACCTGGTCGTCTCCTATTCTGGCCCTTCAGTGGCAGCTGACTGTACAGTCTCACAGCCAGGTGGCCCTCCTTCAATGACATTAGCTAGTCACTCCAGGGTTAATCAGGAGCCTGCCATCATCCAGTGGGCATGCATGGAGCCCCATTCAGACTGGAAGCTTTTATAGGGGGAACGGGATGATGGAGACAATGTTTTTATAAAAACTTGTTCAACTGAAGATCTCAGACAGAGAGCCCAGATAATCAAAATGAACTTGGGGGAGGGGTTAGGGCCTCTTGGATTCGAGGCCTAAGTTCAGTGTGCTGCCTTGATTGGCTCAAGCGGAGCTAGCAGCACGTCAACTGTGCATCCTGCAGATTATAATGGACCTTTTCATGGGTGGACAAAAACAGATGGAGGAGCGGGAAGTGCTATACATCCATGCAGACGGGTGATGATGTGGGGGGAGGAAAACTGGATTTTGTCAGAGTCGGCAGATACAAAAACAAGTGGGTTTAGCTTGAGCAGCCCGGCTATATCTGCCTGCACAAAGCCCCATTCCAAAGCCCCCTGGCTTGGAGATCTGAGGGTAAATAACACTCATTAGAATAACAAAAGCTATAGATTTGTACCCAAATCAGCTAGAGTCTCATCAATAGTAATTAGAGACTATACATAACTAATGAAGATGTGTACACTACATTAAACAAAGGTACTGAGAACTGTTGTGTATCTAAACACAGAGTGGTGGATGAGTGGATGACTGCAGCACAAAGCTCTTCTTACATATAAAGCACAACAATGAGAATAAGCAGGATAGACGAGAATTACAGAAATGAAAATCATGGGCTCTATCAATCCTAATTTTACAATGCATAAAAAAAGATGCATTCATTTTTTTTCAAAAAGGTGCCGCAGCTAGATTGTATTGTGCGTGCGTTTGCAACCAACAATACTTTCTCTTTGTTTGACATCAAAACTCCAGATTAATACAGTCTGTTGCAGTGAAGAGACACAGGAAGATTTGGCCAATATTTCTCGATGCTTTGCTTTCAGCCACAACCACCACTTGACAATGAAACACAGACTATTAGTATTAACACATCAAAGGCTGCTTTCTGTAAGAAGAGGCAGACAATGCACAGCGATGCATACTTAAATGTTTTGTGTTTGTTATTGCTTTGTTTGCCTTGTCTTGTCTGTCAAAGCAGAAAATTCCATTTAGTGCAAAAATGCAAATGCTGCGAGGCACAAGGACATCCTCTAAAAGAGAACAATGGCCACAGGCCAGCAGAGGAGCAGACACTGCCTTTGAACCATTTAAAGAGGCATTAATGTGCAACTTATAAATAATCAACTAATTGCTTCTTAAAACAGCCAATTAAGTCTGTGACATTAAAAGCAACGGAGCCTTATGTAAAAAGAAAAAGAGCAGTGCCAGTCTCCAAAAAAAAAACCCTCCCAAAAAAAAAAAGAAAAAAAAAAGGAATCTAAAATTCAATGGCCATTTAGGGACAAAGAAACCCAATAATGTCACAAGGTGTCTTCACAAGAGTGCCAAAAAACCCAAGGCCACATCAGAGACCAAGAGATTCCAGCGGAGAATGATGAGTGACATTTCACTGACATTTCCCAGCAGCATTCAATGCGGTGCTGTCTCAAGACGGCATCAGAAATATCTATGGATATGCTTGCATGTGACACAGGCGTTAAGGGATGCGGGTTCTTTCAGGGGACGGCCTCAGCTCTGGGGCCGGTGATGAGGAGCATGGACCCTGGGAGATTGAATGGTAATCACTGGAGCACAGATAATGGATGATTGAAGGCTCTTTCTACGCCGCTGTTGGATTTCAATATCAGAGAGGCCCTAGAATTGGGATTCTTATCAGGGGCGGTGTGTCAAACAAAGGAGAGCTGAGCGTGAAATATGGGGTCCAACTCAGGCACACGACCATGGCGATTAGCACAAGGATAAAAAAGGCCGCACAAACAAAAGAGGGCAGCTTTAGCTGGACAAAGGGCTGTCCACTGCCATGTAACAAGAGACACGGAAGGAAGACGGGACATAAAGGAAGGGAGAGAGAGTACTTGGTGGAAAAAAAGGAGGACAGGACAAGAGTTGTGCTGAGATGGCTGGAAGATGAATAGTGACAGAGCCAACTGTTAAAGAGTGTTCCAGATCCCCTGCTTCTGAAGAGGAATAATGGACCAGCAGGGATGAAATGCAATATACTCCGCTTCAAAGCCATTCACACACATCGGAACAAACATGCATTATTATTCACGTACACACGCAAACACACATGGTGGCACGAGGCTTCACATCTCTGCCAAGTCCATCACAAAAAAAACAACAAAACAAAAAAAAAAAAACAACAAAATTATTCCCATTTATCCCCGGATTCCAAGCGCTACAGCTTGCCAGGAAAGCTCATTAACCCTCCCTTCAAGAACCCGGAGACAAAAGAGGGGAAAACAAAACATAACTAATCAATGAGAACGCACCCATTGAGGAGGGGAGGGTGGGACAAGAACATGCATCCAGTTGGATAACCTGAGAGGGCTAACAGCTTTTGCTTTAGTGTTGTGTTGGCTGGCTATGGGGCGGGGAAAGAAAGTTCATTAATTAAACAGGGCTAGGGGGAACAGATGGAATGGCTAGCTGGATCACTTAAAGCAGACAGACAGGTTTTTACACCCGAGCAAGAAGAAGCACCACCAGGCATCAATCAGAATGAACATGGCTTCTCAACGGCAATGCACTCGCTACCAGGTCCAGTGGTGACACTGGGGTCAGGGGATTCTGGCTGGGACACACACACCCCTGACCTATTAGCAATAAAGTCATTACAGCAATTTCATTTGGTGTTGATGCTCAGTGAGGACATCTGTAGTGTTTTTGGACAGTCTTTCCAAAGTGTGGTCTTTATGAATGTCAACACCCAAACAAACACCGTCAGTCATTCCTCTACATATCAGTTACCAGTCTGGAATGATTATTCACTGTTGAGCCTGCATGTTGAACTGTATTTGAAATATAATAAATTTGACAAAAAATCATGGAATCCTCTGCCTGCCTATTAAATCACACCCAACACCGTTTGAAACAGTGTGGTGTGAAATTGGAGACGGCAATAGGAATAGCTTTCAACTAGTTAATTAATGTTTAAAAGATAAAATTAACACCCAGTTAGGCAGAGCATGTTTGCTGCCACACTTTCTGAATACAAGGTTGTGTTTGTAGAAAAAAGGAAAAAGCTCATTAACTACTTATTTCTAATTTCTATATTGGCACCTGGCCTTTACACAAGTCAATGGAGAGCACCGTAAGTTGTATTTTCTACGTACTTTGAGCAAACATACTTGTGTTGACTTGTAAACAAATAAAATAATTACTGGTACTTTAAATTTAAGTTGGTTTTAATTAGAGCACCAACACTGCTGTTGAATTAAATCTGATGTGAATACAGAAAATACTGAAATGCCTCAACATTAATAAAGGCCAACATGATGACCTTGGTTATGTTATTCTACCTGATACCCAAAAGCCTGAGTTGGGGTTGGGACAGACATGGCAACTCAACAGAAAACTGTCAGGCTTGCTGGCTTTCACTTTGCCACTCACAAACACACAGATGTCAGAAATGAATGCATAACAGATGGAGAGAGAAGGGGGGGGGGGGGGGGGGCACTAGGGGTGGGGTTGAATTTTAAAAAAACACAGATTTTGACATTGTTGGGGGTTCACGATGGAATGTTTTTTTTAATTTTTTTTTTTTAAAAT
>JAQMCX010000017.1:5179762-5200254 GCA_029814765.1 Acanthurus leucopareius | reverse complement strand
CACACACACACACACACACACACACACACACACACACACACACACACACACACACACACACACACACACAGAGTGAGTTTTTACTCTTAACAATAACCCCATCACAAAGAGTGATGGACAGCACATCAAACTCAAGTGCTTGTTGAAGAGAGAAATGAATCCTAGCGTCTGGATGAAGACATTATTCTTTAGTGACAGTATGAAGGATCTTTATCATACAGTAAATGGCAGCAGACAGTAAAGCCATCCAGTGAGGGGCCTGGTTCAGGTGACAAAAACAAACTCATTGTCTCCTTCAAGCCAATGTGTTATACACTGTGTGCATTAAGTGATAAGTACCATTAATAGAGGAAAAAAGCGACTTTTCTCATCCTACTCCATTGCTATTAAATCAATAAAAAGAATGATGCTTTGATAAAAACTTAAATTGTTTTAGATTGAATATTTTGTGGCCACACTTATTTCAATGCAGCTGTGAAGGGTTATAGACAACACACTTAGAAAACACAAAGCCAGACCAGCTGCATTTTCCATCAGGGATATAAATAATAGATGATACATTATGAGTTGTCTGTGAGAGGCTCGTGATACAACGTCTATGAGGCCATGGTCGTGTGTCTTGACAGAACAAATTGACACAAATTCTAACTGACAATGAGACTTGGACACTGTACAAGAAAACAAATGCTACCACACAGATTTCACAAATCAGAGATGGAGGAATAGCAAAGAGAGGGAGAGACAGAGGATGGGATGAGGAGAAAGACAGAAAAACAGCATGGAGGGAGCCATCTACCTGAAAAACACTCCTGTAGCCTATCTATGTGTGTGTATTTTCCAAAAATGTTGCCGGTGGTCATTTTTCAATATCAAATCCTATTAGCCTGAGAGATCCTGTGAGCGTTGCAGCAGACTGCTGGAGTCCTCTCGAGCCTTGTGACAGGGCGAGAGAGGGGGCTGCAGCCCCATACTGGCCTTTTATCTGGACACACGGGGGTCATATAGCTTCGCTTTGAAGAAATATTCAACTAATTACCTTGGAGAGTGGCCTCACAGGCAGAGAGCGGACTGTGGATTGTTAAGGCATTGTGAAGGGGTAAACTAAGGATGAGGATTTTCATCTTGCACAAAAAGCACAGATCCCTGGAAAAAAAGGTTGGGTCATTGTTCCAACCTGTGATAGATAAAGAGCTGCATAACCTGAGAAGATGGAAGAATGAGGGCTGGAGAGGGAAAAAGTGCAAAAGGCTGGTGTAATACGACAGCAAATCCAATGATCAAAGCATATAAAAGAGTGACTCCACATGCCACTCAGGACTTTGTTTCGTTTATGAGTCATGCCATTGCTGGACATTGTGTTCGGTTTGACATTCAGTGATACCAATCTGAAAAATGTAGTAACTTGGTTATCCCTCTGGTATTGCATACGTCAAATGCAACATTTTGGCTCTCTCCTCACAAGCTTTCTAGCAAGGCAGACAAACAGTGAGAAAGGCAGACATACAGATACTCAAGCTGGCAGTGTGCTTGCCTGGCACGTTCATTCATCTCTTCTCTTGGAGTGTGTGAGGCCTGGCAGCCTATCAGTGCCAGAACTCCAGAGGCAACGCTTATCTCCTCTCATAGATCATGCCTCTGTGCTGCCTGCTTCTCTGCTAAGGAATGCCAGGTAAGGCTTTTGTGGCCCGGCTCAGGCCCGGTACTGTCCCAGCTTACCCCCCCAACCCAACCTCCACCCCCTGAGGCTCACAGAGGCAGGCACCCCCACCGGCAATGAGAGTCACACTGGGCTAATTCACTTGGCGTCGGGTAACAGACATCTGTCACTCATAATGCCCCCGGGGACACACAGACAAGGCCTGATATGGGGGTGTGTGTGTGATGCACTGTGAAATGCATACAGGCAGACACATACTTGCACACACCCAACTGTAAACAACATACACAGAGAGTGTTGTTGTGTAATTAACGACAAAAAGCCTTTGTTGTAAAAGACTGAATATGATACAAGGACTTTTTAATAATTTAAAAAAACAGCAACTTTTTTTTAAGAAATACATCAGTGTCTTAAAAACAATAGATACGAGTCTTCCACCCAAATGAAACCTCCTTGGGGGAGGTTTCTATAGCAACCGCCAGAGGAGCAGCGTGGTTCTGGTGAGGCGGTGCCGTACATGCTGTCCGAGGAGGAGCGGGGCGTTGAGGGAGATCAGGTTTCCCCCTCCAGGGGCCATCCCAATTCTGTCCCCCTCTCACACCCCCCCAACTCTGTGCTGCTGGCATTCACATGCTAATTTATCTCCATTGGTGATTACACTCCCTTTAAACCAACTGACAACTACAGCTGGAGTCAGGCTCTTAACGGCACACACTGTTGGATGGATGGGTGGAGGGATGAGAGCGAATGTGTGTGTGTGTGTTTGTGTGCATGCTTGTTGCAGTATGTGCTTGCATGCATTTGTTGAGGGTGCTTTTATTTTGGCTCTCCTTTTGCTCCATAAAACAGTAGTGATAGATGATGACACATTATCTGTGTTCCTGCCCAAAACAGCCCCATGCAACCTCCCATGATGCTCCAGGCTGTGAAACAGCCCCGATCTAATAGCTGTATGTAAATCAGTCAGCCCATAAAGATCAGTGTCAGCACTCAGCTGTGTACATTGGCTGACGTGACAAGCACGCCACATGTCTCAATGAATTTACCCAAATGGGCCACTGGTGGTGCTGAAAATTAAAGCTCCATGGTGTTATACAGCTGATAAAATCATTCTAAAAACAGTGCAAAATGTATCGTAATGGTCCCAGCTGTATTGGTAATCAATTGTTTGATTTTGATTTTGAATTGTTACATTCCCCTGATGCGCCATCCTCATACGGGATAGTGAACAGTAAATGAAGCAGAAGGCATGCAGAGTAAAGGATACAAGCTCTGGTAGAGAGTCAGCCGGGACTTGACAGCTCTGCTGGCATTGATACAGGTGGCCCGCACCAAGCTTGGCAGTAGCGTCCCTGTGATGATGGCGCCGTTAAACAGAGGCCCAAAGAAAGGAACCTGGAGGAGTTCAGAGACAAAAAAAAAAAAAGTTAGAAACATAAGGCATAAAAAATTTCCACATTGATCCATAATTAATTTGGTCAGTGTTCTGTCAATGTGCAAAAATTTTAAAAAGAGGTTGATTAAAAAAAATCTTTTTTCGTCAACCGTTTCTCCATCTGTTTGGGGCAAGGGTTCAAGTTGAAATTGGATTTTTTTTTTTTTTACCTAACTTTGCATGACAACCACACATATCTAATGCAAATCAATGTTAGGTAAATGAAATTAAAATGACAATCAATACTAAACAATGCCCTCATATTGAGCTCCCGAACAAACACAAAGAAGCAATATGCATTTTAGTGGCAGCCCGAGTGTGTGTGGGTACACGCGTCTGTTCATGCATATTGGAAGGGGGCCCTTAATCACTAAAGCTCAATGGTCATTGACCTGGAAGTTGACGTGAATGTCAAAGTCTCTCCAAAAGGTCCTGCTGTCTTCAACTTGGCAGTTCAGCAGGAATAATAACCAGTCAAATTAGACAATAAATGGATTTTAACCAGAGATGATGGACAAATTAACTTAATCAAATGCCAAAAAGCTGGGTTGACACTGTGTATACCAACATCAGAAACTTGAATAAATAGCTTTACAGGTTGTTTGAGGGCAGAGCGGTTAAAGTTGCTGAACTGCACAGGTTTGGGTGGGGCTGTGGGGCTGAACAGTGGCAGTCTCTGCTCCTCTCCAGACCGTGCATCTACCAAGTTAACCTCAGAAAGCTTCATGCAGTCTTTTCTGAACCATTTAACCTTTGAGTTAACTGTCATACTTCTCCCAAAACAACACTTAACTTTTTATTTTTCCAACATAAATAATCTGAAGCTCAAGCACAGTAAGTTTTAGTGTAAGCATAACACATTAAGTGGGATCATTTGGATCTTGATAGAGGTGGAAAATGTAATTTAATTACAGTAATTTATACTGGTAATAAAGATCATCTCCAAAAGAGTAATCACCCAATTACAAAGTGTGCTTGTAATGCCACCTTATGAAAGAAATACAGTAAGACAGTAACCAATCACAACAACCAGTTCCCCAGAGGGATGTTCTGTGACAATCGAGACGCAGCTGAAGATTAAAATATTGTAAGAACATTTTCAGATGGCTACATTATATATACAGGTGGTGGAGCAAATACTTCATCATAAAATATGGAAAGCACTGTAGCAACACCACAGTTATTTCCCCACAGGGATGGTAGGTGATCTGCTGTATACCTCAGATTACCTTACCAAAGCTCATTTGTGAGTGTGGTTTCCTACATTAAAATATGTATTTCTCAGGAATCTCTCCGAGGATTTAATTACATGTTTTAAAGACACAGCTAGAGATAATAAGTACCTTATTCGTAAGGAATACAAAATATTTTTTGAGATTGAAATGTTCTTCCATCTAAGTTATGTTTATAAAGGAAATATTGAGGATCTAGATACATAAATATCTGAAGCCAACCAGTCTCAGACGGAGATATTCACTGCCCTCTGTTTGGCCACACATCGAGTGCAGAGTAGCAAAGATGAAAGCTAGCAAAGAAAGAATAGTAACCATCTCTGAGAGCACATACCCACAGTGTGGGTAATAATGCACTGCTGAAGAGGGGGAACTGAGAGCCTTCAGACAGAAACCACAACAGGAGAAAGAACCTATAAAAGTGACTGCAAAGTCTGAGTAGGAGGCAAGAAGAAGGGATTTCTTTAAATGAAGAGAGACTGGAATTTAGTCCAGAAAATAACCTGTTTGGTTTACTGCTTTTTCATACCTGGAAATTTTGTAATTTTAGTACAAAAAGGAAAATCAAGTATTTAAAAAAGGGAGATCAACAACATGCAAAAAAATAATTATCACTTTTAGTGAGTTGACTCATTTTGTGTGTGTATAGTTGGTGATAGTCTAAACTAGGGCTGTGACGATTAGTTTTACGATTGGTTTGTAATGCTGACAGATGACGGCAGCGGCAGATTCTGGGGAGCTACAGAGGAAAGAGCTGGGAGAACCTTAACATGATTTCTGTTGGAAAAAAGAACCAAAGTCACACCATATTCGGCTCTGATTCAGATCTGTTCATAGGCAGGAGGAGAGCTCAGTTTATTTTATAAAGTTTCATGGTCAAAAAGTGGATTTAGTTTCACTTAAACCTCTCTGCAGCATTGAGCTGTGAAGTGCTGACTTTTAAAGTAATTAGTCTCTTCCCGTTTACTGGAGGGAAATGTACTTTACTTCAAGAACATCAGAGACTGCAAGGAAATAACTGACAGAACCTGAGTCTGGTGCGTGCTCAGTTCAGTCAGAAGCTGAACTAAAAACAAACACACACAGTAACACACAACCCAGCCAATGTAAAGTATTCAGGCTATTTAAACAAGAGATCCTGTGAGAATAAGGCAGGTTAAAAAAAATGCTTGTTTGGGGGGATGCTGACATCATAAATATAAAGAAAGGCATTTGCTCTTGATCTCAATGAAGGCTTTGAATGTAGAGCTTGTTACAGCCATAGCCAACAAAGTCCTGACAGCAGTGGTTTACCTGTGGTTTTTTCATGATCTGGATGAAATACATGTGGTTCTTCATCGGGTAGATGATAATCAGCACGTCTCCAAAGTCGGTTGGGATGATGCCACGCCGGTAGTCCCTCGTGTGCTCTGACCACACAATGTGCACCTCATCATTTCCCAGGTGACGCAGCTGCCAAACAAACAAAATCAGTCTAATCAAGTTCCTGGCCAGTTTAGGTAATTTATATCCCTATGGTGATGATGACAGAAAAACAAATTTAGTGAAATTAGGGATTGTCTCTGGGTTCATCGAGTCTGTATCATAGGCCCACATCACCTCTAAAAGCTGAGGAGTGACCTGAAGTGTCTAGTGTGCTGAAGTGAGTGACTGATAACGAAAAAAAAATTCTGCTCGCAGATCAATAGAAGTTCCATAAATAAAGTGCCCAAACTGTTTTTTATCATGGAATAAAGCAATATTTTATCGATCATTTATTCTGCTACACGCATGGCTGGTGTATCCTAAAGATAGTAAACATAAAAGCAAGTGGAGGAGGACAGTGACTTCTTACAGCTCTGTCACAAACTTTGCTGGAAAACAATTGTTTAAATATGGGTCTGGCCTCCAATTTTGACTCTTTTTATAGCTTTTCATTACAAATTCAAATTGCAAACACAAAATGCACAAAATTGAGCATTTCAAAACCAAATAATTCAAATCCAATTAACTTAGCCCATCAGAGATTAAATTGCCTCCCATTTCCACTCTATTCACAAACACAAATGAAACTGGGCAGGGCAAGAAGATACGCTTAAATGACAGGAAATTGACTGAGGTTAGTTTAAAATAGGTAAACAGCTTTCCCTTTCCAAAGTAAAAAATATGGACACAGCTACATTATAGTCTCTGTAAAGTGTAGAACACTTATTAGCTGGTAGTCCAGTGATGTTTTCTGGGGTATCATGGACACTGAAAAGTGAGCCTCTACTCAGAAGAAAACATCTGCCAATGTACTGTGGGTCTAATGAGCCATTAAGAAACATGCCCTCGCCACCAAAAATGCAATTAGCACATTCTATTATAAGCCCTTAATTATGGTAATACGGTAATCTTAAACAAATCCACGGCGTGCTGATTACTGGAGCTCGCCAGTTCAGTCTGTCTGTCCAAAGATCAGCAGGTACCAACCAGGTCAGTCACTGGGACAATTTCAGAGAAAATGTTGAATATGCATTTGCTGTAGACAATCAATGCTGGGATGTTAATTTGGGTTAAGATATTAGCATTTGGATGAGCATAATCACAAGTTTAATGAGGATGCTTATGCTCTAGTCAATCATCTTCTGCACCGATTTATTTACTAGCTTGTTAATCACATCCAAATGTTTGAGACTTCTTTAATAAAATGTGTTTCAAGTCACAGGCTCTTGTCCAATTAGCCCTCTTTGACCTCCCACCCAGCAAAAGAGCTTCACACACAGAGCAGACAGCAGACCAGAGGACCCCCGAACACAAGAGGCTCCTTATAAAAACAACCTGCAGCAGCCCAGTTAAGCTGCAGTGCCTGGGGGTGAATGTAAACGCCAAGGCACCCTTCTATCTCTCTCTCTTTTACAGACACACACATACACACACACACGCAGTCTGGCCTGACCCCAACCCTGCAGGTCGCTTCTATAACTGCATTACTGAAGCCAGCTGCTACTTCTGCAGCCTGCACTGCCCAAAAACCCACAATTGGATTGAGGAATTCATGGTTTTCCCTCTTTTCTTTTTTGGTTTAGACCCCCTCCTCATCGTCCTTAAACAGGAAATCTGCCAGGCGAGAGCTCCCTCCTCCACCATTCTTCCACAGTACGCCTCTGTGGTTACAGGCAGTAAAGTGGGTGACTGCTGGACTAAGATATATTTTTTAAATTGACAGTGAAACATCCTACGTGGACACAAGGCTTGTTTCTCATTCCAGTTCCTCATAGCTCTTTTTCTTTTCTGCTCCCCTATCTTTTTCTGAGACATCCGAGGGTGCAGCCAGCCAGCAAAATTTCTTTTTCGACCTGTGGCTGGTGTGGAAATCTGTGCAAGGTGAACATCAGCAATTACAGAAGTTCCCTGTGAAATGAATGAAAGTGGAGTGACAGCACACTCCTCTCTGGGCTTGGCCGCCCCTCCAGCGCCTCACTCTGGCCAACCAAAGTCAAAATCTCAACTCAGTCTAACTAATTTCTGAAGTCATAGGTTCAAGATAGGTTTGGAATGAGTAGGGGGTTATTTGTAAAATGGATAGGGGGGAGATCTGTGGAGGTCTGGAAACGGGGTCGGATAAAACGAGAGCCTGATGAATTTCCCTTCCCAGCAGGATATTGTATGAGAAGATTGGCAGCACGGGCAGGGGCCTTGCGGCTCATTTCTTCGTGCTAACTGCTACTGGAGCACTAGAGCTCAAAATCCCACTGCAGAACCCAATCGATCGCTCCTGTGGCGGCAGCAGGAATTGGATAAAAGGATCCTGCCGGCATCCTGCCGGCATCCGGCCGGCGCCTGCCCTTGCAGGGAGAGCTAATGGCTGAATCCAGGCCCTGGTCACAGCACACAGGGAGGGGGGCAGGGGCTAGCAGAATCATAGTCATTACCGCCGCGGCACATGCCCTCTCTTCACTCACGCGCCTGCAACTCTCTACTCCTCCTCTACTCCTCACTAATCAATGCCCGCACTCTGGAGTCACACCTCCTGATCACAGCTTAACACAGAGCTGAAGGCTACAACAACATACTGCTATGGGCAGGCAGAGCTGTGTAGCCATTTCACTGCATCAAAACAGGCTAAGCAATATTTTCTTGTGATACTCTGGACACCGGGTGATTACTATAATAACACAATTATAACACAAACAGGACTTTTTTTTTTTTTACCTTTTTGGTGAGGCTGTCATCAGAATCAGATGGCATACGAGTGGAAACGTGAAAGATGGCTTCCACAGTAGAGGTAGCATAGTAAGGAGCCGTTAGACCTGTGCTGCCATTCCTCTGGAGGCCACCCATAAAGCCACAATGTGTGGCCAGGTCCACCTGAGGGATACATGTACAGTTTTGTATGTTCTGAGTATGCCCAAATATCTGTGTGTGTATATTCAGATCGTGTTTGTGCAAACAGAGGGTGTGCTTGTCTGTACCTCCCATCCCAGTCCAGACACGAAGTCTTCATAGGCCTGGCTGCCTGCACTGTTAGACAAGATGGAGCACTTGTCCTCTTGGCCTTCTCCAATGTAGAACACAGCAATCTTGTGTGTCTCTCGACTATGGAACAAAACAGACCAGCAGCCATTTTTAAAAGAACAACAACATGGGGGGAAATTTTATAAACACAGCAGAACTTAGAAAGCTTCTCAGTGTTCAGATGAAAATGTTGTAAAATATAAATGCGATGACTGAATGCACTACACCGTGTTTATCAAGGTAAATTGTGTGTGTGTAAGTGTAATTAAGTTGTTGAATAAAATCAGGAAAGCAGACTCTGAAAATACCAAGTTTGTCTGCAAATTTTTTCCATTATCTCTCCAGCTCTGACATGATTTCAAAAAAAGAATGGCAGCAAAGAAAGCATAGTAGCGCCCCCCTCTTCTACTTTCCCTGTTGCCATGGCAGTACATCATGCCGGAGTAGATTTAGGGCACTTTGCATGCTTGCACACAGGTTGCCCAACCAAGTCTGGCCATCTGGGAAAAAGAAGTCCAATCTCGAGGGAATTCTTTATTAAGCTCCTGTCATCGGCAGTGTGTGTATCACTTAGTGACTGGACTTAGAAGACAGAGCAAGAGAAGGACAGCGAGACTGGTAGTGGGAGGCTTCCAGGACTGAGATATTAAAAATGAGAAAAATCATGGCAGGGGAATGGAAGGATGCAGCAATGTGATGCTGCTGATAACCAGTGCTGATTTCACTTTTGTAGAGTCTGGTGTACCAAACGGCTGCAGTGATTGATGAGTAGCAGAGGACATTAAATTATAGAGCATTCAGATGATCCTTATTTCTACAGGACACAACATGATATAAAATTCCAGACTGAACTTAAAAAGGATTTACCATTGCCTGGAATCCAAGTTCTTCAGCTCCCTTAAGAGTTTGGAGTTCTTCTTCAGCAAATGGAAACTTTTCCTGTTCGACAAAACAGTCTTCATTAGATGTGTTACTTTCAATTTTGTACATAAAACACAATATTGGAAACCATGGTGTGGCATGGCAAGAATGAACAGCCATTTGAAAAGGTAGCATAATCTACAAGCAGGCAAAAGAGGCACAGGTGCAAAGAGTAGTCTCCTACTAGCAGTGTGCATGTTGCACCATCACCATTAAGAGGTGTAAGCTTTTAATTTACGGGGAAGTAAAGATGTGGCTCTGCAAGACAGACTGTAGTGAAAACAGCTGGGCACTTTCACCCTGTGGAGAGGAGATTAAGACAACCCAAGCTCCAGTGTGCTTTTAACTTTGCTTTTTCTCTCTTCAAGTAACGAGCAAAAGCTGAGTTACTTTGAGGATGAAGGATGTAACTTTGAGTCATGAACAGTATTAGACTGCACAGGTTATAACACAATCTTTATGTGTTTTGGGGACATAATGGCTACATTTTAAATATGGTTTGGAGACTGAATGACAAATAAATAAATTGAGACAAATAAGCAGCAAGTATTATTTCCAATGGCCTATTTTTTCTGAATTTGTCTCTGTATTTCTTAAACAAAGTGCAAACCAGACTGATGTTTTTAGCAAATGTGAGTTGCTGGTGTACCTGCGTTCCCAAGAGTTCATTCCGAGGTCATTAAGTAGCAGCCGGCAGAAGTAGAAGGGAGCTTTTGGTTCCTGGTGTGAGGGTTCCCTCTGGCAGGCTGCTCGGAAGCTTACATCAGCATCCCACCTCCTCACTTGCTCCTCCTCCTGTTGAGTCTGACGCAATATGGCCTCTAGGATGGCTCTCTCCTGCTCTAGGTTCATGCCATGAGGTGAGGGGGCTGGCTGGTTGAGCCTCAGCTGGGGTTGTGGCAGGCATTCTGGGCTGCAGTGGCCAAGGTCTTCCAAAAGCTTATCCAGAATATCTACCTCTTCCTCCTCGCAGCAGTCAGAGAGTGAGTCAGAGACTGAGCAATGACTTTTGCTTGGTCCTTTTGTTGGAGAATTGGGCTGCTTTTCCCTCTGAGCCACATTAGTAGTAGTAGTGGCAGAAAGAGGGTCATCAACAGGGTAGAAGGCTTCAACATCAACAGAGTCTTCCTGGTTGGTGCAGTAAAGGATTGTGCCATCCCAAGAATATTTGCCCGAGATGTCCCGGACGATGACACGTACTTGGGAAGCAGGTTGAGGGGGTTGTCCAACTGTGGGGGTCTCTGCGGGGATCTGCAGGTAGGACACCAGCGTGCTATCATTGAAGACAAATAGCTGCAGGTTGGGGCTTTTGAAGACCTCTGATGACAGCTCGGACGACTCCACGTATGGGTTATCGTGGTTTTCGCTCACAAGGCTATGGAGAAGGGCAGGGCCACCGCTCAGTGGGTGATGGCCTAGATGGTTCACCAGGTGTGTCATGACCATCCGCGCTGTCAGGGGAATCAGCTCCATATTCCGCCGTCGCTTTTCTGATAGAAGAAAGAGGGCAAGGAGAAGAAAAAAAACCCTGAAATCATCCCTAAAGGAAAATACACGTGAAAAAGTGTAAAAGTGATCTAAAGTAAAAGTTATCAATGGGTTTAGAATAAAGCAGCACATGGGGCCATCTTTTATAATACAGCACAGACCCATATTTCAAAAGCCCCACATTTGTGTGTAGACATGCTGTAATCTCCGTTAGCTCTTTTTATACAAAGCCAAATCTCATTTATGATTACTAATAGGGGTACTTTATTCATTTCTCACAATAGCTTGGCCAGCAAACCTCTAAGTAGGTAGCATCTAATCATGAGAGACAACTTTGAAAAGCCTATTGAGTCGTCTTACAATGGACAAGCGTTGAGACTGGCTGAGTGCTAATGAGAACCACCATCTTTACAGGCTGCTTAATAGGGCTCTACTTAGTGAATTGCATTTATGTAAATGCACAGGTTTTTACTCCCAAAGTGAAAGGCATGCCGTGCTTTATTCTGCAGTGATGTGGGAAAAACAAGAAGATGCACTCTTGCATTGTGACAGTGCTATCAATACCATCATCCCCCATCAAAGTGGAGAAAGCTCTTTAGAAAGCAGGCCAAGCTGCATTAGAGATGCACTGGCCCTTTGATGTGACTTGATCAATATGAGGTGGGGGCATGAATATAACTAGGCCGGCACTCTTTGGTTTGCCCTTTTGATAGTGTTTTGTTATTTCTAGTAAGACTCTGTGCAGCTGGGCACCAAAAAGCAGAGGTGTGGTGAAATTTTCAGGCAAAAGCTGTTGTTCAAATGTTATATTGTTTCAGCAGATGTATGCACTGTGTATTTTGGCTCTAGGGACTTTCAGAAGTTAAAGACATGAGGGACACAGAGGAGTACATTGCCTAATGGAATCACAAGGTCACAAAAAAGAAGAAAAAAAAAATCACATTTTTATCTAAACCCCATAATGGGTCTTCTCTCTTGGGCTGAGTACTAATGTGAACATTCCAGTTCCTGTGATGGTTGATTTCCTTTTCATACTTTTAATGAGACATTGGCATTTAATGGAGAGGCTCCAAATGGATGGGCTACTTAGAGTTTGCTTTTCCCTGAAAAATTTCTTTTTTTTAGAAGGAGGGGGTTATACATCTCTGTGGTCTGTCAGACGTACAGTATGGAGCTGAAATTAAGTAGCATGATCAAAAATATCATCTGAGGGATAAGCTTCAATGTGACAGCTGACAGCCACCACAAGCAGCCAGTTTTTACCCTCTCAAATGTGAATCCACACATGTAGACACATTCACAGATTGTTTTTTACCTATAAATCCAGCATAATCCTTTTATCTGCAAGCTCAGTGCACTCTCATACACAGTTAAAAGGGGAATCAGGATAGCTGTGTGTCCTTACCCTCAGCTACGGTGAGCAGGTTGCCGAAGTCGGTGGTGGTCATCTGGGAGGGTGGCGGCTCAAAGCTCTTAACCTGACCCAACATGAGGTCATAGTCAGTGGACAAGTCTGACAGGCTGAGGAGGTAGTGGCTCTGTTGGGTGTGCAGGTTGGAGCCGGACACACAGCAGTGCAGCACCTGTATGACAGCAGTAAAAGTGTTGGACTTAATGATTGTTTCCAGATGACGTACGAGGTGGTTTTTCTCTCCATTATAAACATGATATGCACTTTGATGTCTGATGTGTAAAGACACCAAGCTGTTAGATATGGCGGTGTCTAGTTAGATGATGCACAGTGACACTCCTGCAGGCCTGTTTTGGATTGACATAATCCAGGAGCATATGAAAGGGGACTATATGGACCATTTACATCATAAGGCGATGGAGGGAGGGAAGAAGGGAGGGAGAGAGGAGAGAAAAGAGGGTCTTTATTGCCACTAATCCATTTCTCCTGTGATGTGTGAGTGTATCGATCTACATAACAGATGGCAGAGCATCCGTTGGCAGGGCTAGATAAGGCGCACTGGGGCAGTTGATTACAGCCATTGGACAGGTTTACACTGTTTGATTTAATTAAGACTTTATCCTTGCACTCAGCTCTCATCACAAACACACACACTCAACCACGCACACACACTCACACACACACACAACTTAGAAACACACCTGTAGACTGTATAATATGAGCTGAGGTGTAGGTGCTACATATGAGTGGGCAAAACATATGCCTAATGTATGTAAATGAGGGGGCCTCTCATTCAGAGTAGAGCAACTTGGGTAAAGCCATGCAAAGGCTAATCCCGTTCAGTGTACACACACGCTCAAACTTGGCTAAGAGGCGCTCAGAGAGGCAGGCTGGCCTTGCCATCTGAAACAGTATTGTGTGGGGCAATGTAGACAGTATGTTCTGCTGAGCGGACCTCTGGGTGCATGGGGGGAGGGATTGGAGGCTTGATGCTGAAAAGACCTGAACCAAACAGCTGCTACACCACAGCTCCAAAGAGGTTCCTCTGTGGAGAAGTAGAGAGACGGAAAGGGAGGGGAAAACCCACAGCTGTGCTTGACAACTAAGTGACTGCACTTCACATAGCAACAGTTCCCGGAAGGTAACACACACTGAAACAAGTGTACTAGAGTCGGAGATGCACATGGTGTTTGGATACATGAGTATGCCTATGCACACACATAAATCGAATAAGAGAAACGCAAACATAGACGTACAGGCAGGAAAATGTACAAATATATCTTTACTGGCTTTCTTGCAGACACGAACACACTACAAGAACACACACACAAACACAAACACATGCACACATAGCAGCTGGCTGTTGAGCAGGCTGAGAGAGCAGATGGAGAAGCCTGAACAGAACTCCAGTGAACCAATGAGGTTTAGTGCAATGTTGCTTTTTACACGAACGTGCATTCTGTTGGTCACTTCAAATAACTTTTTTTTAAAAATTTTCTCTTTGTCTGGGGATGAATAACATGAAAACCTTTTTTCATTACATTAGCTGTGTTCAGATATGCCGCTTGTGTTTGATGGCTTGGGATAGAGCAGATTTAAAATTAAATAAAAATTCACGTAAACTGTGATTAAAGGAAGGTCAAGAATGAAAAATAAAGAAGGACACTCCTTGCTAATTATGTCAGGGACATATGAAATAAGAGGGAGCTGTTTTCTGTTAGGGAAGCCATTCTCTGCTTGGTAAAGAGAATAATTAGCAGCCGATGTATTTCTGGAACAGATTTTAGTCTTGATATTGTATTAATATTGTCACACCTTAATATATTATTTCCAATGAAACCCAGAGGGGCCATGCCTTTTGTGTGCCGATAGACAACTAATCATGCCTAATTGTCTTTGCTTTCATAGCAGCTGCAGTCGCTCTCATATTAAGACATATTCCATTCAAATCTTTAGGACAAGCGTTTATAGCCTGAGCTTATCAAGTGGACAAAGGGTCCTGTTTGAATAATTTGACCATTTCTTATCAGGGGTGACATCCTTACAAAGATCTGCCGTTGACCGCATCTGCCCAGACAGGAGGGAATGAATAATACCTCATTCATTTGTGCCTGAAGCTTGGCCCTCATCTTCAGGGTCATACCATAAATAAAGGGTTAGAGGGAAAGATACAAAGAAATAGACTGAATACTGGAAATTTTGCCCATTTTATAGAAAGGCAGGATATGCTACGACAAAGCAAGTTTTACAAGTTTCCAGCATTTAGTAAATTCCAATTGCATGCATCAGCCACGGCGGGTGCTTCTATGCTTTTGTGCCACTATAATGTTAAATGAGGCATAGTCATGAGGTCACGGTGGAGGTGAGTCTAATTAAAGTGGCAAGCCCATTTGGTGGGGTGGGGGTAGAGGTGTCAAAGCTAAGGTTATTGTGTCTGTGGGCAAAGAGCGTGCATGCATAAGACGATTTGACGAAGACGAAGGTATGTGTGTTGTAACTGCAACTTTCAGCTTTTCCCTCCTCTCAGCTGCCAGCGGGGCGACCCACCCTGTAGATGTAGTCCAGCAGTGGGGCCTTGTGGGATGTGTGGTCCTCCAAAGGCATGGTAATGGGTTCCAGCAGCAAACTCAAGGGCACTGCCATACACCAGTCCAACAGGCAGAGAAGCAGCGACACCATCAACTGACAAAGGTGACCAAGAAGAGAAAAAGTCATTATTCAGTTCATTAACATCACAAGAAGAAAAAATATTAAACTGATGAAGCAAAAAAAAACAACAGAAAAAGCAAAGCTGCAGAGAAACAAGTGATGTATGAGAGCTACAAAGACAGAAAATACAGAGAGAGAGAGGGAGAAGAGCAGCAGAGACAGTAGGAACATTCCTCTGCAACAGCACCAATCCAACATGATAGATCAAGAGCCTTTAGATCTCAGCCATTTCACGTCCCCTCCTTTCCACCGTGTACCTTTTTGTCTGCTTCCACTGCTGAGTGCTCCGCGCTCGGCAACAAAAAGGCTATTGTGGCCACAAAGATCTGTGTTGGGACAAAACAAGGGGAAAGATAATTGGATGACACACTTCTATTCATCAGCTGAGTCAGGGCCGTGTGCTAAAATGGATGTAATGCCACGGGATGTTGAGTATGCATACGCATGAGTAATAACTCATGCAAGACTTGGATTCAAAAGCTTAAGAGACAAGATAGGAATTTCTCTTTGTACTTATGAAATGTTCTCACTGGTCACTGATGGCTATAGTCAGTTTTAGGGTGCATGTGCACATGTGTGCTTATATGCATGTTACCTCAATGATTTTCTTGGGCAGAGTGGAATCCAACCTCTGGAGATGTTCCCAGTGAGAGATGAGTAGCTGAAACACGTCACAGGCGGCTTGAGCCACTGCTTTGTTCCCAAACTAAACAAACAAACAAACAAACAAACAAACATGAGGACAAGATAAGACATACTTCATGATGCAAAGAATCTTGGAATCAGTAACAGCTAGCTGGCTGACTCAAGACATCTTTGGTTTAACTTTTTTGGGGGTCACTGACCATCATCTCATTTACTTGCTTGCCTTTTTCCACTAATAATGTGATTTTAAACCAAAGGTCAGAACCAACTCTCAATGAGAAGTGCTAAATGGTAATCTTAAATAAGTAAAAAATTCTAAATTTAAAAAAGAATATGACATAATTTTCTTTACAGCCAGAAAAAAATGGCATATTTTAAGATGACACAATATTTGCACATAAAATAAAAAAACAAATGTATGTATGAAGTGTCTTGACTGTGACGTGTATACTTGGGCAGAACATTTATTGCGAAGTAATGCCCGAACTTGAGGGGTTTTTTTCTCTCAGACTTCCCTAAAAGTAGCACACTAAATTCAGAGGTATCATTAATTCTACCCTTTAAGGCGCTGGATTTGTTACACCTAAATACAGAAATTTGAAAAAGGCAGAGTTGACAAGATGGTAGGAAAGTTAAGGCAAACACTGACTGTGACAAAATTCTATGTGATTTTCCTTACATTCAATTTTTTTTTACTTACAGTGCAAATAATCAGCATAATCTCATTTCCACTTCAAACCACGGCTCATTTTCGTCAGACTCATTGGAGGAAGGAATTGAGCTGTTGACAATTTTCTTTCAAATGTGGATTTCTTCAGTGATTTGAAATTCTTTGTGGAGAAATAGAATTTCCCATTTTTTCCAGCTGAATGCCTCTCAACATGTAACAAGGGCAGACAATGTGGGGAGTGCAGAAATGGCCAAACACAAAAAGGGGCCCTGAGAGTTCAGCACCTGCTTTTAGAAAAGAGACTCTCAGTGCCACTCTTCCCGCTAGATCCCCCACCCAGCCTATACCCTCTATTTTGGGGCCGGCTGAGTCTGTGTGTCAAGTTGTACAGGGGAGTGATTACTGCTCCATTAGAGAAGGGGGGGGCTGCTCGAGCAGGAAGCTGGGAGATGTAGCTGCTTAAATTGGCCCACATCTACTGTGAGCGAGCAGCCTGGAAATTACGCCACCGCCCCAATCCCTTTTCCATGAAAAAAAAAAAAACAACAAAAAAACAAAAAACAACAAAAAAACGGTCTCCTCTGGTTCTCTGCATCTCTTCACTCAGGTAGAGAAAAAGGGCTCTGCTAAAACATACCCATGAGTCACATCACAGGGTTTGTTTTATTCTCACTTTTTCTGCACTTGCTGGGTTGAAATTGTTCTGCAGTCCTTTAATGTTCTCAACTGTCTTTTTCTATTAGAGTTAGGGACTATAGGGTAGAAAAAAAACACTGTGACAAAAAACCAGGCTTTCTGCATCTGTTTGTTTAAAGACTGTGTGGTTAAAAGTGATTTATTCAACTCAGAATTTTTGCAGTTGTGTCTTATAAATCAAAGTGTGCACGAGTCACCACATCTCAAACTGCGAATGTACTGGCAACGCAAGTGAGCTTCTCTGCCTCAAAGGGTCACTGACCTTTAGTGTTACTCCCAGAATATTGATGGCATCTTTCACGTGGTGGTGGATATTCTTTTGCATCAATTCCTCGCACACCCACAGACCCAGACTGCACACTGCAATGCACCTGAGTGACAGAAGTTATTGTTCTCACATTTAAGAATAATAGAGAATTTTAACTTTACAAAGTGTATTTAAAAAACTATTCTACAATTAAATTAAGGAACAGAAATAATTTTACTATATTCTAGAGTTGTAAACTCAAATCACATCAATCAAGTTTGGGACTTGCCTGTCCTGACAACTGACTTATTTTGGGACTAAGTGCAAACACTTAAGACCTATTTTTGCTTTAAAGAACAGTGTCTTGGTTTTCTCTCCAGCAAATATCTTTAAAAGCATGGCACAGAATTTTTATAATGACCGGTACATGCTCAGTGTTCCTTAGGTTTAAAATCAAGCCAATGAAATAAATGAACAATGTTACAATTACAATTAAACATCACCAATAATGCCAACTGTACCTGGCCCCTTCACAGTGTTCCTTTGTTGCCGTCTCTAGAAGGATGTTGATCAGATATTCCTGAAAAGAAAAAACCAACATGCTGTGTTTATCACATAATCTTGAGTGACAATCAGATTTTACGACATGGGTGTAAAACTGGATCATTCTTTAAATTCTTCTGTTCACATTTAGGGTGAAATGTGTAAAATGCTCACAATAAGGGACTCTACTTCATGCTGTAGATGACTAATCCACAGCACAGTGAGCAGTCTTTCTTATTCTCATGTCACAGTGGCATATATCCAGTGTGGCACACGTTGACCATTTACCTTGATATCCTTATTGTCCACGGCGATGTCATCTGAGCCAAGTGCATGCTTCAGTACAGGAATTTGGAGGTAAAGGTTGGGGAAACACACCAGGGAGCCCAGGATCGTCTGAGCCTCTGTCCTTGGAGCCTGGCAGAGAAGAAAAACAACAAAACAACAAAAAAAACAAACAAAAACAACATGCTGTCATTAATTCCCTAAAGCTACATGAAAACAACCTAGTTCCTGGAAACAGGAAGGTCGCTATCTAGGGTAAAAAAAAAAAAAAAAAAAAAAAGCCTGGAGGGGTCCAGCAGAATTAATTGGGTCTTTCTTCTGCTTTTGTTCAACAGAGTCTCTTGACACGTGGTAGGTGTTGGACATAATATGACTGATGAATGATTAAATGAGCAATGGATGCAACTCAAAGGCAGACTGTACATTCTGTCGCATCTGTTGAGCTGCTATTACCTGGAAATCAGGCTGTAATTCTATGCTGGGAAATATGAAATGATCTGATAATCAAAGAAGTAAGAAACAACACATCTCAGTGACCCTGTAAATTGTATGTGACATGTGATTCAGTTTAGAAAAGTAAGAGACAGTCAACATTTACTGTGCACTGCCAACTGGTTAATAGGGAACAGTCATCTGATTGAGTTTATCAATATAGTCTCTGTAATTGTTCCAAATCCTCCCACTTTCATGCAAAACTATCAAGGGTCTGTGTATATGTGACTGTAAATCAGCACCCAAGTCCAACAGATTTTGCATCACAATTGCAACAAACGCTCATTTTTATTAATAACTATGAGCACATGCTGATTTTCCATAGTTAAGTAAACATGGCTGTGAGCTGTATAAACACTTAAAAGGTCATGCCCTTATGCATTTATTGAAACATTTTCTTAGCAAACTGTTTGTCTAATCACAGCCTCTTGTTCCATCCGTAATAAATCACTCTTTGCTCCTCAAATAAAGCCACAGGCTTCTGAAGAACATTTGAGGATTCCATTCTTGATGTTTCTGCAAACTACAAAAATAAAAAAGAAGTTGCAAACATTTGTGTTATTTTCTTCCACAAATTTTCTTTTTTTTTTACAGCTAGCATTTACAAAACAATTTAATTTTCAAAGTCAAACAAAGCACAAAATTCAAGATTTTTATTGCAGGGACAAACTTTCATTTATAGAGCTATTACTTGTGAATGAGTAAATAAATGCGACTGAAGATGAAAAGAGCACGGCAGGAATTCTGTTTTTCTATTTTATTTAACAATGACAACAGGTGCTGAAACATTTTCAGTGACATTCCTGAACACTTTTAAATATGTGTAATTAACAACCTTCTCTTATGAAAGCTTCACATAATAAATCTGAATGTTTCGAGTGTGTGAGTACCTCTGAGGAGCCGGAGCTGAGAACGTAGGCGGCGGCAGTGAGGAAATCTCCAATAAGCATGGTGAAGCCCGGCAGGCCGAGGAAGAAGAAACGAGGAGAGCAGGAACGGATGATGGTGTTCACAACATCCTGATGACAGGCACGCACACATACACACAAGTAAAAATTAAAGGGAGGCAAGCAGTAAATTTAGCATTGATATTTATATAATTTGCCATAAACAACTGACTTGACTTGATACAATAAATAGCTATCATCCATCAAAACCAAAACAGAGTGTCTTCCACAGTCTATTCATGGCCAGACTGGATTTTTTTATTTGATACGGGCACAGGGTCTTATACATGTGGGTGGAGGGAAGCAGAAATATTTTGCAAATGGGCCACCATGTGTGAGACATAGGGAGAAAGCTTTTTCCTCCAACAGGTAGGCTAAGCATTTTAAGTGTGTTGAGGAGAGGAAGCCACTCAACAGTACATGTCACTAAAGGACAGAAAAAAAAACTGAGTGGGAAAGATGGACAGAAAGAGAGAAAGAGAGAGAGAGAGAGAGAGGCAGCAGATGGATTGTTCACAGAGGATAAGAGGTAGAACAAAAGACCTCAACTTTCGTGAGTCATGTGTATACACACACACACACACACACACACACACACACACACACACACACACACACACACACACACACACACACAC
>JAQMCX010000017.1:5162685-5179662 GCA_029814765.1 Acanthurus leucopareius | reverse complement strand
TAACACCTCACCTTTCTTTAGTCTTGTTTATATACACACACACACACACACACACACACACACACACACACACACACACACACACACACAAGCAAACCTGTAATTAAAGCCAGAGACAAGGTATTGTTTTGCTAAGGTACAGGCGGCTCAGTGGCAGATGGGTGCTCTTTCAACATTGACATATGCTGTACTGCAGAGGGCTCCGCACAAACTGCTCAAGTATGTACAGTGCAATACCACGCTAGAAAAGACCACATACAACTGTTGAGAGGATTTCAAGCTATATTTAGATGGTAAAACTGTAGGAAAGAGGAGGATTTATTCATGGTTACTGATGGCAGAAATATTCTTATGTTGTAAAAAAAAAAAAGAAAAAAACATGTTGGTATGAGAATGCAGCAGTGAGGTAGAACAATCATTCTCTCTCTTATCTGAGACATGCGCGTGTATATTTGTGTACAAAGGCAAGGTCCAGGCTAGACACACCTGCCTTCTAGGCCATAAACTTGTGTAAATCCGACAGTTCAAATATCAGCCTGTTTCGCTGAGCCGAGGGGGCACCTCAGCAAACATACATGCACACAATTTCTCTCTCTCTTTCAATGACATTAATCACCTGAAGCTTTGGTAAACAGGGAATGCAGGTGAACAAAAGGGGAATAGAATAAATAGGCAGAGGCAGTAAGTAGGAAGTCAGACCAACATGATGCACTACATGTGGAAAATTGGTGGGAAGAGCTTTAGGATTGAGGGCCCATTTTACCCTCATTTTGTCGGTAATTGACCTCTGACGCATAATGTGCAGTGCAGTCAGCGATAATTAGCATGCAACAAACTGTTGCTTGATTGCCTGAAATGAGCATTTTAGACAAAGCCTCAAATGTAGAATGCAAAGTGCTTTTCATTGTATGTGTAAGTAGAGGGAACCTGATTTGAGGTGTGTGTATAGAAATGGGAATTGAGCCCCGCATGTGGCTCTGTGCTGGCAGTCGGAATGGCCCCCGCATCAACAAAAGGTGCATTAAAGCAACTCTGAATAGACCCACCTCAGGCCTTTTCATTTGGCCTCATCTCCAGGAAAGCACACGCTGTCCACCTGCTGGCCCCTGGGGTGACAGGGTTCAGTTTGGTATTACATCACTTCGCGCAACATCGGCAAAATGTTTGTCTCATTTATTAAACATGCACGTTTCCAGTTTAGTATAGGCCAGCTTTCTTATTGCAATTCAACACCTCTGTCGTTACTATGAATATCTGGGGTTTTCCCATCACAGGCTGTTAGAAAGGGATAAAACCCACCTGCATAAGTATGAGGTGAGAGGTTTAATCAACAGCCACATCTGTGGCTCAGGGGGTCAACTGTCACATTTTAATCTGGCAGTACATAAATTATACAAGATCTCTACCTTTGCAGTGACAAGATAAACTAAGTAGAGGAGAGAGAACCTAGTTTTTCTCGGACAGCACAGGTGAGGAAAACTGCACCCAGCAGGTCATATGTAAGTCCATCCAGCACTGGCTTATGTTTATAGTGAATATGTGTCAATAATGTGTTTTCTTCTGCCTATCTAAAAAAAGAGATGAAAAATTATTGAGGAAAAACTGTTTTTATTTGCATGGACAGTCCAGTCAGTAGACCTATTAGATAGATTACTGCTATTGTGATATGGTCGTGCCTTTGTGAGACCAGTGACCAGAGGATGACAGTCAGGACAATAGCCCTGACCTTGCCTCTCTGACAGTTGGAGGGAGAATCCCTCCAAGTGAACTGTCAATTTTCCCTAAGCTCAGATGAATTCAAGGGTGAGGGTTTGCACTTGGATTCCCCCTCATGTCTACAAAACATGACTGTTAAAGGCAGATCTGTTAAACAGATAAACAGGTAAACTTAAGAAAGTGCTCAACCTGTGAGCTGGAGTGTTATTAGATTCAAAGTACAAAAGAAATTGTGTGTAAAAACCTTACAAACATTAAAAATATGTTTGACAAATAGCGCATGCACAATTATATGAGATGATTCGCTACCAGCTTATGCAGATAATAGCTTTAATCCTTTATGCAAATTAAAAAAAATACTTAATGAAAAAAAACATAGACCTAAAAACACAAATGTAAGATGCATTTAAAAAAGTATGTTTTTTCCTTTTTTGGCGCTGAGTGGGGGTTGCGGATGAAGGCAGAGAGGAAGGAGGAGGGGGAGAGTAAGAGCCACTTTCTTATGTTAAGCAGGCGTGCGGCTGTCCTCTATTGTGTGGCGTGAGGACTCTTTTCTCCGGCCAATTTGAGCATGCTTCAGTGGCCAGCCTGGCTCTGGCCCCCCGACGCATTATACAGAGCCACAACAAAAGCTGGAGAATGTTGCCTCGTCCCACAGTGCCCCCCCCCTCATTGCTCTACTCTACACCACGTTCCCCAGACTCCCCTCCCGCTCCTTCACACACTTGCAGGCAGGCAGGCGAACAGGCAGGCAGGCAGGCAGGCCAGCCTACTCTGGGCCCCTGGCCGACGTGTCAGTCTAACGGAGCGCGACAGACGTCAATCCTTAATTAATCACGTATACGCGGCAGGGGCTCAAAACATTATTTAACGACATGGAAAACATTCTAATAAGCTTGTCGCACTGCCAAGGCGCAATAGAAACCCAGCCAGGAGGGCATACATATACACACACACACACGCTTGCATCCAAAACACCCCCCACCCACACACACTTTTATCCCTGTCCTTTGTTTTGGGGGACTCCATTCATCTCCACACGGCTTCGTCTGGATGGAATGGAGGGAGGCCAGATTTAAATACAGGAAAGGGTGTGGCTTGAGGGGGTGGTAGATGCCAAAACACCAACACATTCTTCACCACCACTGGTTGGTACGCAATTTTCAGAACAACCAGCAGAAATGAAGCATCAAAAGTTCCAGGTTGGAAATGCACCTATATGACCTCTGCCTTCACCTTCGTTAATGCACAGATTTGCTTGGATTACATGCTCACATTTGTTTTATGTTATATTTAAATCTTACAGTGTTCAGTGTCTCTCTATCTGCTGCATCATAGGTTACTGGGAAGCAGTATTTCATCCCCACTCTAAACTGGTATTTGTGTTGGTTGACAATAAACAGTCTGTAACAGACAGTACTGTAACACAGTTGGCTACAGTTTATTTGAAAGGAGATGGATGAATATTAGTTGTAGACAAACCAAGGGATGACCTGAATAACACCAAGAACTAAAGGGTAAATAGTCACTTTGACCCACATCACATATGAAAAGTACATGGTACACTGGCAACTACAAACCATCTTCTTCCAGCATTTAAACAGGGCCAATGTATTTGTGAACATCACATCAGTTTGACAGCTGCGCCATCTGGTGATTTAATTTAGAACTGCTTGCAGTCTCATTAGGTAGGTGACGCCTGCTGGCTATACCTGGTCATTGCTGGTGACGCCCTTGTGCATGATGTGGTAGAGGTGCACCAAGAAATCACTGTTGGGGAGAACATCCTGGTGCCTGGTCATCATCTCACAGATCAGCTTGTAGGCCTGCAGCTTGCCAGCTTTGTACTCACTGGGCAGCATGGTCGCCTGTGGAGGGGAGAGAGAAAAGAAAGTCAGTATGAAGAGTTTGAAGAGTTGATCTGTTTGTCTGATCTTTCGGCTAATAGGCATTTTATGTGACCACAGTTGCTGGATTTTGGAAAACAAATTTGGAGTATGAAGCTACATAAAAAGCTGCATTTTTGTTTTTATAGTTTTGTTGAAACAAGAAGATTAGATACTGCTGATTTGTGTGTTTATTCACAGCATCTGTAGCTGCTAAAGCAGTCACTCCTGTTTATTACTTTTTCCTGAAGCTGAAAATGTAATAAAACTGCTTCATGAGAATTAGACAATTCTCCTAGGGAAGCACCAACGACATATTGTTCATAACAGACACACTGTGGAACTTGGAAGATTTAAAATATGTATAGTATTTAATGAAACTGCTTCAGGATATTATTTTTAGGACCGAACAGTTGATCTGGCAATAAGATGCTAAATACAAGTTGCTGCAGATTTTGACAGCAATAATTATTCATTCTGCAGGCTGTAAACCTGCTGAGCAACGACGCGCTACACATCTTATCCTCAATCCCTTGGTTGTTTTCGCACATTTATCATGTCAGAAGTATTTAATCACTGTGACTGCAGTTTTCTTAGTGCTGTGTGTTGTTGATACCCTAAAGAGCCAGGAGGCCAGCATTCGAATAGGAGGGATGAAGACAGGCTGCGGAGGAGAAGACTGGTTGTCTGCACTGATCCCCAGATTGTCCCGGATCTGTAAGCAGATGCTCACTTTCAGTCAGTATAAACGACATCAACAAAAACTTTTAAATGGTGGTGATTTTTGCCCCTCTGGCTTACCTTGGCGAGCTTGTGCCAGAGCTCATAAAGATAGGAGAAGACCTTGGCATGGATTTTAGGGCAGCGGATGCTGTTAACATCTCCAAGGATACCCAGAATCCTTCTCCACAGAACGAAGGCCGAATCAGCATGCCAACCCGTCAGGGTCCCCCCAGCGATGATGCTGACATCGTCAGCCAGGCACTCACTACTGTCTGTATGGTCAGAGAGGGAGTTTGAAGTGGTTTGGGTTAGAAAATAAATGATTTGATAATATCTATATTTGTAGCTGCCAGTACCTTACAAAAAGTCAATTCAGTTTTATTAGATAGAGGATTGGGGATTCAGTCAACAAATGCAGTATGCATTAACTTAAAGCATATTAAATTTGACTGAAAAGCCGGTCTGTAATTAAAACATTAATAAATCTCAAAGTCACCCTCTCACTGTTTTAGCAGTTGTTGACCAAATCCTTAGTCTCCCTGTGCATTTTCCCAAATGCATCCAAGCACTAAGATCTTTGTTCACTAACACTGACCCAAACACTGAAATGCTTTTGGGAAACAGGCACAAGTCACATGCATCAGCCAGATGAAGTCAGGTTGAGTTGTGGGAGGACAGTGCCACCCAGTGATCAGCAGAAGAATGACAGAGTGGAGGGAGGGACGAGGGCCAAATAGGCAGTGGGATTAGAAGATCTGAGGTGATCATGGAAATGAATTATTTTCTCCTCTTTAAGCAAAACACTGATACAGAAAAACATAATTGAAAAGGTAAATTTGTATCAAACTGAGGAACATGATTCGGCATCTCGCAGATGGGAAAAACAAAACATGGATGTGTGTAAAGTAAGCAAAGGAAGTCGAGGGAGAAAATTTAGAGCATGAAGAGTCAGTGGTTAATGAGGACTCTATGGTGTATATGATGAGTAGCAGCTGGTGAGCAGTACCCAGGTGGTGTGGCATGTGTAAGACAGACTGATGCATGGTGTCGTCCAGGGGGCAGTCCCGCGGACACTCTGTGTGCACCAGCAGGGCTGGTGAGGCGGGCGGGTTCTGGGGGTAGTGGTAGTGGTTTTGGTGGTGGTAGGACGGGGGTGCAGAGTGGGGAGGGAGGGCACAGTCAGGACCTAAAAAAGGACAAGGGGAAAGGGATAAAACTGGGTTTGAGGAAGGGAGCACAGGGACAAAGGAAGAGGGACAACTTCATGATGGTCATAATGCAGGACAACACAGACAGAAGACCAGGTATAAGGGTGGGAGGGGCAGGGCGGTGATGACAATCTCTCCTTTCATAACGATGAGGGAGGAATACTCAAGGGTTTAAAGCAGAGGGAATATCATGAATATTTTCTGATGAAAATACAAATAACTGCGTTTAGACTAAAAGTAATTTTCCCTTTACAACATTCACAACACACAAGCTGTCATCCCCTTTAAAAGATTAAGTGGCTTAGCCAGAGAGGCACTGTGGCAGATACCGGCATGCCAGTCCAGTTATCTTACTGCGTCACTCTACCTGGTTATATCTAACCATCAAGAGTGAGGCTACGGACTTGACTCTGTGCTGAATATTTACACAGTGACTTACCCTGTGGGATTCATTCTTTTTCATTCTTTTTTTTATAAAAAAGAAAAAAAATACTGTCTTTGATGAATATGATATTTAATTTAGGAGGACCCATTTCAGCAGTTATTTTTTAATAGGTCTGAAGCTTTTACATGTCTAAAAAACAGCTGTTGCTTACAATGGGCAAGCTCAAGTGAAAATGTGTGAATAATTCAGTGTAGTAGGAAGTTTCGGAAAGAGGCTTGGTGGTTGTGACATTTTATTTAAATGTGGTTTGGTTTGTTCAAAGGCTTAACTTTTGCCCCGTTACATCTAGTGACAACATTTGCGTTTTAAAAATCATAACAGTTCTGCTCCTTTGGAAGATGATCCTGTTAAACGTGTGTAAGTGTAAAAAACTTTTCTTTGAAAAAAAACAAAGCCAACGTAATCCCATTTATTTTCTGTTGAGGGAACCAGAATGATGCTAATTTTGGGTTGGTGTTAAAAAAAAAAAAAAAAAAAGTGTTATCCCTGCAGCACTATATAGCTTCTACACCGTATCTTGTTTGTTTGCTAATCAGCCAAACAAGGACAAGAGACCAGCTAAAGTTGTTTTTTTTCATCTCATTAGATGTAAATTATAGTAACATCTGAAACAAAGACGGGGTCAAAATCTGTTTCTGGTGCTCAGGATGAGTTCTCTTTAGTTCCAGTACCTGCTAGTGCCTCACTGTGGCTGAGCAGCAGACTCCCTTGGCTCTGGGGGTCGGCTGTCACGTCCATGTGGGCTGACTGTGTGGACTGATTGTCAGCTTCCTCATCAAAGGCCTGCCAGGTGACCTCAGCTTCATTGAGGTAGCCATTGGACGTCTCACTACTTATGCTCTCACCTAAGTTTGATGGGTGATAAAGAACAAAAAAAGTGGAATAAGTTTATGACAGAGAGGCATGAGATTGCAGGTACTGATTTTGTAAGGAAAACTATCTATCCATGAAAAGAGGGGGCTTCATTTAATACATCTAGGTTAAATTTATCTGTTGGGTTTTAAAGTTCATAACAAAAAATTCTTTACATAGGATATATGTATGCATATGTACAGTATTTGTATCAGTATAATCAGTGACGTAATCTCTAACTTTTCTCTCTGAGCTTGGGTCTTGTGTAGTTGGTTTGTCCTTCAGCGTTGCACTCCGTCTCAGCCGGACCGCTGCTCTGTCTGATGAGGATCTAGGATCATAGAAACAAACATCAAAAGAGATTTTTGCATGGGCATATTTTATTTGTACCTCAGATAACACCATAGTGCAAGATGGTTCTTCTTACCACTGGTGGCTCATTGCTCTCTCTCCTCCCCTCAGACGTCCTGCTATCGGAGCCACAGGAAGTAGGAGAGTACTCTCTCTTTTGGGCTGAAGTACAACATAATGGATGGATATTATAAATAGGCAGAGAAACCAAAATTAATTTATTTAAAAAAGATTTTATCGCTTTCATGGTAACTTTATGTCCTTGAGTTTAATTGGATAATCAAAAATTAATTCCTTTTTAATATCCGCTGGGGACAACAGATGAAGATTTCGATGTCAGCTCTGGCTCATTTAAAATTCTTTTATTTCTGTTAATTAATGAGCATTATCCTTAACAAAAAACTAATACAACGGGCAAATTAATGCCTTGTTTCCACACTTTTTTTTCTGTAGCAAATATTAATAAGACAGTCTTGTTACCCTAAAATGAGGTCTGATCAAAACATCACTAGACTGTTCCTGTTATGCATAATGGAGCGCTGCACTGTAATGTGCCAAAGCAGGTATACAAGCTTTAACTTCTGTGGAAGTATTCTAAATGATACTAGAAATACTGCTTCTATTTCTTTGTGTTTCAGGTCCGTTGTAAAGTTGCAAATGCACATGCACCAATGGTCACAAAACTGTGATTTACTAATGATAATCAAGTGAAATCATACAGATTATTGCTTGCACCTGCTACATGCACATTACTGTGCGGCGTTAATGTGCAACAAGAGCAGGAACTTTTTGATCACGCTTTGTAGATTTAAAAAAATTCATTATATGGCGTTATGTGATCAAAGGAATCCTTCTGATTGTAGATCCTATCTTAATTCTGTTTCAGCGACACTTACTATGGCCGGCATACCCCATTAAGTTACTCTATAGCTTACATGTTGATCATTAAAAACTCTGCTCCAGTGTTATTCCAGTCAAGAACATAAGTGAAACATGTCAGGGATTAATGTCAAGTCTCTTGTTTGTGTTTACCTGGTAAAGTGTCAGACAGCTGTTGGGTGATGTCTGAGGTGCTGCTGCTACGTGGTAGAGGGCTTTCTGCGCCCCCCAGCTCCTCCTCTCCCCCACATTCTGAGAGCTGACACTCCTCCAAATCTGACAGACGGGAGAAGAGTGGATGCATTTTTTTAAACAGACACAACACCAAACACAAATTTTACCACAAACCTTTTAATTGAAGCAAAATTGTTACTTGTAGGTAGTAAGGGACTGTGTGTAGGTTAAGATTGGACACGATTATGAGAACACTGGAGAAAAATTAGAACATGCACACATGCAGTGGTGATATAGTCACAGTCTTGCTGTAGACAGTATTCCTGCACACTGCAGGGCTGCTTAAGAGAGTTTTACATGTTTCAGTGAGTGGGCATAAGACAGTCTCAAGTTCCTGTTAGAACATAAAGCTCTGTGCTCCAAAAATGCTCACAACAGACACAGAAAGTTGCCGCACATGACAGATAGTGACAGATGGATGGAAAGGTAGGGCGGAGGTCACAAACACACAAACACATTGAGCTCTCAGAAAACACTTTACCTGAGAGTCTGTGAGAGCAAGCAGAGTTACCAGAAGAGATACCAGGCAAGAAAGAGCTCACAGTGTGGAGAAGCATAGGAACGCTTTTAGTAGTGGGCAAAGCCTCGTATAGATGAACACAGTTGCTGATGGACTGGCTTCGCTTAGCTTCCATCAGGGAAAAAGAATAAAAGAAGGGGAAGAAGAAGAAAGATAGTGGATAAAGAAAAGAGGTAAAGGGAAGAAGACAGTATTAACAAAGTACAGAGTGCTACAAAAGTCCTTTATTCAATAAAAACAATCCTCATCAGAAAAGTGGAAAGTGCAGGCCTGCACTACTTCTAAGTTCATGGGGGTTTAAATGACAATACACTAATGTTGATCAACTTAAAAAATGACCTCATATAACCCTTAAAGTAAACATTATTACATCATTTGACATCAACCATTACCACTCTACTAAATGCAGTGTTGCTTAAAATGAACACTTTCTCTACTTTCAACTATCAGCAAATATGTGACCTTATGCATCAATCTAATTAATTTATTAGAAATGAGACCCTGCTTCTTCCAAGCAGCGTTGCGTAAACCTTGATGGCACTGAAAGATTATTTAAACCACACAAGTAGTCGACTTTTGCAACTTGGAGCACATCTATAAACATAACATCTGTACAGGGTTGGATGTATTTGGCAGTCAAAACACTGTAATATAAATATATATAATGAACACAATAACCTTAACCCACAGGGAAATAATTAAGCATGCACACGCCAAACCCACAATCCAGTATCTTATTACTGGCTTATCTTATGATATTATAAAGTAGATACAAATTAGTAAGAGGGAAAACTGATAACCATCCCAGCAACCACAGGGTAAGAGCCAGTTCAACTGTGTCTTTGTAGTTGGAGAAGCTTAATGATTACCATAATGAAATATCCAGCCTTTTTCTCCTTTGTCGTGACAAGATCTCAGAACAATATTAGTTTGCATTTGCATGCACAAGTATAGCCAAGTTTTGACAGTTGTCAATGCAGAGGCATTGCCATTGTGTCTCGATAGTACTTCAGCCTTAATCTCAAAGAGAGCAATGAAAGAGGACAGTTCTATTCTCTGCTTTCAGCACACTTTAATTATGCCTTTTAGTGAGGGAGATACATCGTCTCACAGCCCGCCACTGCTCCCATTTATGCATATTAATGAGCATTAATTACACTCTTAATAAAACTATCAAAAACTGCCGTGCAATTGATGTGCGGGCCTTCTCTTGAGGAGTAGGGAGGAGGGCTGTCAGGCCTTTGAAGATCAATGTGGGAGAAATCCAATTAGGCCAAAGAAAGGGAAGGGAATATGAAGCGGTAGTGTTTAATGTCCATCTTTGCCTGCAAGCAGATACAAATAAACAGACTAACGTGCTCACGAGACACATAATAAATGTGTTGGCGCATGCACACAAACACACTCACACATATAAACACCACCTTTAAGACTTCACCATTCAGGCACAAATACATATGCTCGTAGCTCAACAAGCTCATCACGCTGGTGGTAATTGGAGGGGTGCAAGGGCAGGAAGTGAAAAAGGATTGTCTCTGTCTTTTATCCTCAACATTAAGATTCCGTCTGGACAATTAATAAAAAAAAAAAAAAGAAGAAGAAAAAAAAAAAAGACAAACAAGACAGGCACTACACTTGTTACTTCTCCACTGCCTTCCAGCTTAACTTATAATTAGCCTGCCACACTCCCATCAGATAAGTGGTGTTTGCAGTATCTGAATTGAGCTAATGACAATGAGTATCCAAAGCTGGCCTTTGACATGCCGTCGGGGGGGGACTGTGCTGTATGTCTGCTATCGAGCTGACATGGAAACATGTTGACATTGGCCGGTGACATGTGAGGGGAACAATAGGGGCCATCTGCTGGCCTCTTTGTCTTTGGTGCCGGGCCTTTCAGCGACACCTGGGCTAGAGTACACATGGACCTGTCTGAAGGCTTTCACATGTCGTCAATACATCTGATAAACCCTGTGCTCCACAAGCTTATCACCACTGTGCTGTTGGCCTGTACAAAGCCAGGGGATTTACACTGCATGGATATAGAATAGTGCATATATGCAAAGGGTATAACAACAGCCATTCCTTTGTATTTGATTTCTGCCTGCTTTGATGGTACAGTATACAGCAACAGTACTGTGTTATCACTAATACTATAGGTACTTACCAGAAGCCTTCTGTCGGACGTTGTTGCGAGCATTTTCTACTCCAGGAGCTCCTGACGTAGTGGCGGAGCGAATCCTCATGGGCTCCTGAACTCCTGGCCCACCCTGCTCCCCTTGATTCTTCCAGCTTAGTGAGAAGGACCGTGCCACCGCTGATGATTTCTGGGAGTCTTGGATTACTCCTGACATACAGAGAGCAAAGTTTGCTGAGCGCTGAGGTTTCAGTGCACATTATGCATTAATAATGTGCTGTACATTTTAATTTAGCCTACCACTCCACCTCCACTAAATTATAAGAGAGTTTACTGTGGCCTTAAGAAATACAGACTGCCTAATGGGATGATTATAGTTATGTATTACCCTACAAAAATTGTCCTAAAATAGCACCGCACACAAGGCAGTGGTGGTCGTCAAAATCTCTTAAAATCTCTAATTGCCCATTTCCCTGAATGTGCATGCAGAGTAAATATTTGAAATTTCAAGAGCTTGTTGTCCAGAACACAATTGATGCTCTGATGTTAAAGCATTTAAACAATACTGACTTTGGCGACCACCAGTGGTTGTATCAAATAAGACATCTGTCGGCAGCTAACGCTGATGGATGTACTCTGAGCAGTTTATAATTCAAGGATGATTGAAACAAAACAGAGAAAATTACAATGCTGGGAAAAGGGAATATTAAGATTATCTTTTTGTTTTTTTTTAAGTGACAGATTTAATTAGTTAATTGATTATCAAATTAACGTTGATCAATTTTCCGACCATCCACTAATCAACTAATTGACTAATCATCAGCACTAACAAAATAGCATAAAAAGTTGTTAAAAGGCCATAAACATTTGAGAAAGGGGTCATGATAAATGAATGACTTTTTTCAGCAAAACCTTTACAAATATATACACGTGTGTTTACATGTTAGAGCCAAATCTATGCAGGTGAGTTGCACTTTATCTCAAGTTAAATATTAAAAGGCTTAACAAAATCCTATTTTGAGCAACTCAAAATCTATAGGTAGAATTCTGTATTACTTAACATAAGAAATACAGTACCTAAAAACTGCTGAATTTCCACAAATCCCACTTTTGGACATAAGTTTTTTTTTTTTAAATATTTTTTTAGAACATGTAATCAATGATCAACAAAATTTACTTTTATGTGTCAAAGTGAAAGAAACCAAAACATCACAAAGTCAAATTTACGAAAAATAAGGCAAAGTAACACCAGCCAAAATGAAGTCCATACAAGACCTCTTTCACCTAAATTACAGCCTTCCAAATCTAAACTGTGTGTCTTTTTCTCCCCCTCACCCCGTCCTCTCTGCTTCTTCTCCTTCTGTTCACTGAGTTTGTCCAGAGGCAGGTTGGCCATGTCCAGGCCATAAACGGAGCGTGCCAGCACAGCCGTCAGTGAGTCCATGATGCTGGCCCATTCTGTCACCAGCTCCTCCCAGCAGGTAAGAGAGGACAGCACTGCCAGCAGCTCGTCCCATAGCTCCCGGGAGATAAATACGCACAGGTTGGCTCGCACCCACGCCACGATGATGGTCTGCATGCAAAAAAGAGACGAGGGGAGATGGATTAGCATTGACAGCCACATTTGAAGCTTTGAAATCTAATCCCTGATCAGATGTGACAGCGGAATCCTCACACTGATACAACTAATTTGGTACAGTGTCTCTTCGCCTTTTCATCAACAACCAAGTCATGCAAGACACACAAGCACACACACAGTACATACAGGTGTCTAAGCAACAAATTGCAGTGTTACTCTCAAAGGACATGTATATATTAACATCCAATGATCAGGTATTATAGGTGATTTACAAATTTCCAGGACTGTACCTGTTGCGCATGGATGCAGCGGTTTAAGTAATGTGCATGTAGCAGGTGCAAGCCATACTTTCGTGGGTAAGTATTTTAAGTTACTTTACTTACCTATCATCAGCAACTGAGTTACACACGTTTCTGAGAGCACTGGTATGTGCGCATTTGCATTTTCAACACGAACCTGAAACTTCTACTGCTACAACCAAGAGACCAACTTCATTTTGGGGAACACAAAGAAGTTACAGGGAGCCAAGTTCAGAGAGTCGGGGGGGTGGAAAGCGATGACTGCGTTGCTGGGGGGCTAGAAACTCACTCCTTTCCAAAGTGCTCTGAGCAGACTGATTTTTATGTTAAAGCACCAAGTTTCCCCTGAATGTTTTTCCTCAAAAACCTCAGAATGTTACAGTAGAACTCTGTGTTAACAGTCCAAACCTGGGGAACCTTGTGCACAAACCAGGGGTCAAAAAATATTCACGACAGAGCTGCTAGTGCTGATCATGTAATGCAACTTAGAGAACAAAAGCTACACATTATTGTGTACTGCTTCATTCGTGTGCAACAGGAAGAGTCTCTAAAGTTTATGAAAGTACATACAATGACTTTCACACACTAATTCTCACATAAAGAAAAAATCTTGTGTGTTATTGAAGGTAAAACTAAGCACTGGCAGACATACCCTAAAGAGTATAGATGCTAAACTTTCAGCAAAGCTGTCTTTTCTTTGGTTTTCGTGTGGCCTCTTCATCACTGCCTCTGTGATCCTCAGCAGTACCTGCAGCATCTGCTCCCTGCAGAACACAGAGAGTTCATCAGAGCAAAAGAAAAATTAGAAAAAGGTAAAGCTGAATAATTGAATAACATTTAAGAGTTATGAAGAAACTGGACTGGAAAAATCTTCCGTGTGTATGTGATTATCTCACTGACCATGTCTGTGTATTCATCGTATGCTCCATGATCATGTGACGGTAGATGCTCAGAACACCCTTGCACACCTCAACCTGGTTTTCCAGGAGTTTAGGTACATCCTGGCATGGCTCTAACAGGAACACATTGGACGAGTTGGTCAGGAACACCTACACACATAAGGACACAGTAAGGCTTAGCAAAACACACAAAAAGAAGAATGACAATAATGATGACCAGCTAGTCCATCAGCAATAATAATTTGGAGATCTCAGGTTAAAAACACAACTCTGAGCACAGAGACAGACCTGTAGTGTGGGCTGGATACCAGCCTTGACGTCCCTGTTCTGTTCCTCAGTGAGAAAGCCCCGACTGATGGCACTGCTGAATGAGTAAGTCCTCCCCCAGCTGGATGAGCGTTTGTGGCCTTGACTCTGTAATATCTGGTAGAGGATGAGGCAGGCTGGTCAATTTGTGAGCTGACATAAGCTAAGGTACTAAGACAGGTACTGCACTTTAGAAAAGAGCTTGCAAGCTTCTTAAGAATAAACACTATATTATCTTAACTTGATTGTTTTTGATGTTTTATGACCCCAATAGTGTAAAAAAAAAAAATATGAACAACAACATAACAACATCTCAGCTAAACTATCAATCCTTTACTTGATAATCGTGGTTAAGAGCATATGCATAGCAGTAAAAATGTTTTTTAGGTGCTGTCTGTATTAGAGGTTTTACCTGTGCATTCATGCTGTTAGTCTCTGTGCTGAGTGTCTGTTCAGAGCTGTCATCCACTTCATCTCGTCGGTTAGTTTTGTCAGGCTCAGTCATGAAGATGGGCTTCTCCTGCAGGATCCACTTCCTGTACACTTTGATGACCTTCCTGGTTGCTGATGCCTCACATGATGGCAGCAGGAAAGCCTTTTAAGGCAAAACACAGACTTAAAATCAATCTCTTAAATGTAAAATATATGAGATGCTGAACAAGTGAATAGCAGCAAACAATCACTTGCTGTAAAAAGATATAGTTGACAAACAGTGAGCATGTTGGTATATATGTGACCTTTCCTGTCCTCCTCCATTCATTTTCAGCCATATATAGGTGCCACTTATATCCTTTGAATTTCATGAATGCTTTTTAAAGGTAGCCTGGTAATAGGCAGCACCCTTGAGTTATACTGACAGACAGCCAGCAGAGGGCAACATAGTACATGTTATTACAGTGTCCCAGTCAGTCTTAAATCTTACCATGACCCAATGACAGAAAACTATTCAATACCTGTGATGTAATTAATTTTTTAAAACATGAAATAAAAACCATTGCCTGGTGACCCCACCGTACCTGGTGGAAGACCTCGTTTACAAAATTCACATTGTCCCTGGTGGACAGCAGGATGCCTTGCACCATGTCATAGACATGGCGGTGCTCCTCCTCGATGCTACATAAACTGGAATCGCTGGGCCGTCGATCTGACAGTGTGCTGCTGTTGGAGTGGCTCTTCTCAGGCTCCCCCGCTGGCCCGTTCGTATCCCCATCTGATGTCTTATCCTTTTCCTTCTCCTGGCTGCTACTGCCTGCAGTGACAGTCTGGGCACCACAGAGACACAATAAGAAATGAGTCAGTTAGTAAGCTATACGGCTGCCCAAACACTGTAAAACAATTGGTATCTACAGCTCTTTGAACAGAAATTCCTGAGTTGATTAGTTGCGTTTGATGGTAATTTCAATGGGAAATGAGCCACTGTATTAATCATTACTGTAAAATGATTCTCACCTCTGTGTAGTCAGAATAATAATTAAATTTACATTTAATTCTCCTCTTTCTTTCCCTGTGGTTAAGGTAAATGTGTTTGAATGCAAGAAATCTGTGATACACTATATAAATCAGTCTTTATTATTTTAAACACAAAACAACAAACTTGTCATGATTTTTCAGGGCTGTGGGACAAAGATGTCATGATTGTGTGTGTTGTGAGTGTATCAATTAGGAGGTGTACTTGTGGTCTGTCTTGAAAATATTTATGGATACAATTTTATTCATGAGCGAATATTATTTAGTTTTGCTGCTATCATAACATACATTCACACACTGACTTAATGGCTAATCTTGTCTTTTTTTGTTGATTTCATCAATTTTTGTGCCCAGATCTCTTTACACAGACACATTTCCCAGAAAAAAAACAAAAAACAAACACGTTTCTTTCACAACAGAATCAGAATGCCACTGTCATGCTCACCTGGATGAGTTTGGGAATGACCTCAGTTCCGTTCTTGGCGCTCTGCGCACTGCTGACATACTTCTTCTCCAGGAAGAAGGTAACCAGCCAGGTGATGAAGGCCACACGAGGTGCCAGGTACTGATCCCTGGTGCAGAAAGTGCTCTCATTGTTCCGCGTCACTGGCACATACAGGGGTTTTGGTCGGTGGTGGGGGAGGTCTAATTGAGCAACACAGCAGGATGAAAAATCAAGGATGATGACAGAGGAAGAGTCAAAAAGTACAAAAGTAGAAGTGCAAGAGAGAAAAACAAAGAATCAAGCGTCAGCTGTGAGTGTCTTGCTGCGAAAGTGTTAAGAGTTTTTCCTGCCCAATCACATTTTGCTCACTCTTACATTTTGGAGAGTGGACAAAATACATTTAATTTAGTACATAAATATATTGTTTGATTATCACACATTTCTGATTCTTCCGTATCTGTTTTTTGAGGTCCCATTTCATAGCAGCAGCAGCATCTCATTGTACATCATTCTCTTTAACGAAAAAAGTGTTTTTGGTTGTGATAGTTTACATATACAAGTTTTGAACACCCACATTTTTATTATGAGCAGTTTGGAATTGTGGGTTCAACCTTTAGAATGACTATTAATACAGTTGTCTTAATACAAAAACAGGCCATAGGCATTATTAAGCCAGAGGCAGGTTACTTACTATAATGACACTGCTCCAGTATTTGCATTATGTTTAGTTTCTATAACCCGAAGCTATGAGATGTAATGATTTGATTTTTCATAAAATAATAACATTAATGTTTAGAGTTAAATCATACACTTTGCTGCATTGTGTGCCATTTGTACAAAAGTACAAAAAGTACAAAAGTTGTATTTTTGTGGTTGGGGTTAAATTATGGAAAACTGTCCATCTAAATTTAAAAATGTCTAATTTAATTTGAAAAAAATTATCAATTTTTGCATTAGAAGTAGGGCCGGGACTTTAACGCGTTAATTTCGATCAATTAATTATAAAGATTTTAACGCGATTAATTGTTTCCTTT
>JAQMCX010000017.1:5085574-5162585 GCA_029814765.1 Acanthurus leucopareius | reverse complement strand
CGATTAATTTCGATTAATTAATTACAGACCCTATAATTAACTCGATTAAAAATTTTAATCGAGTCCCACCACTAATTAGAAGTATATAAGTATGTTATTTTCTGAATGGAAGGTTCCCTCACTGCAACAATGTAACATAAGCAGACATTACAAACTGCCAAACTGAGATTTTACAACGCAAACACGCAGCAGCTCTTGAGTTTACATTGTACAATGTGTGTATCTTAACAGTGATGGAATTTGAAAAGGTTTTAGCACAAGGCAAAATACATGACATACTGACATACCCCTGTGTCAGCTCACCTAATAAAGGCTTGTAGATATTTGTAAGCTTGGTGAAGGAGGGGAATAGATGTGGAAGGTAGTACTTCTTGAAGAGGCTGAAGAGAAACCTGAAGCCTGTGTCCTGGTTCTCTTTGTTCCTCCATTCTAAACTGGATGCCTGGCAGACAGAGCACAAAGACAGACAAGGTCAGGCTACAGGGAGAGGAGATGGTTCCAGCATCACTCAGACAGTGACTGTGCATTGTTTGCAACACAATAGTCTGAAGGTTGCTTCAAGAAAAGTCTGTAGAGGGAAAACGGTTTGGGCTTGGTACGTAGAAAATTAACAGACTCCAATTTTACACACTTAAGAGCTGATAGGGTATTGTGTTTTTCATCCTATGGTTGTACAAGACGGTGAAACCAACATATACATCACTAAATATTTCCCATAAACAGGTGATTTATATTTGCCATTACAATCAGTGTTTGTTCAGACAATTTTTCTTTTTGGGAGAAATTGTTAAAAAAATCTTTGCAAAGTACATAGCATAGCCACTGCATTATCTGGTAAATACTTGTGTAGTTGTGCTTTCCTAGCAAAACTATTTATTACCTGGATGACCATGTACTTGAGCAGGGTTTCGAGGATATAACAGGTCTGGTCCTCTGCAACCTTTTCTCCGACCACAGCTGGAACCAGCGGGGTAATCTCTTCAGGCACCACCTTAGCTGCTCAAATCAACAGATACAAAGTGAGTTAAGTGTAGGAAAACAAGAGCTCTCAACAAAAAAAGAGAAAAACTGATATAAGTTGATATCAAGTTTTAGATGACTTCAATGAACTGAATGACTAATATCAAAAAGAGTCTATGATTTTTTTATATTCAAGTATGTAGCCATATTTTTATTCACCATCAGGGGGATTGGAGAAGGGGTTGTAAATGATGGTGTCAAGAGTGCAGGGCCCTCTGGAGGAGGGCACAGCGGGGAATCCTGGCACCAGACAGGCAAAGATAAGGAACTGCTCCTCAGCACAGCTGTCCCTTAGGGCCTGCAGCCACAGCAGGAAGAGACGGATCCCCTCACAGCGGATCTAAACAGGAGGAGGTCCAGACATATTAACAGACACACAAAAGATGTGAACCCTTGCAATCTTTTAAACAACAAAAGATGCTGAATCACCTCTAAAAGCCTAATGCAGTGCTTCTCAAATAGTGGGGCGCGCGTGTGACCCCGGGGTACATGCACGGCGAAACTACCGTTTGCTTTTTCATCGCCATACCAGAATAAAGTGTAATTGCACATCCGCTGCAGTAGGTGGCAGTGGCGCTTTCACGCTGCTGTGTCTTGGGTGATCACTGTTTAGCACGACATTCTCGGCCGCTGCTGCACTTAAGACAAAGTACAGATCCCAGCTAAACATTGAACAGGAGCTGAGAGTTGTAGCATCATGCTTCAAACCCCCGCTTCGAAAAGTTGTGCAGTGCAAAACATGCTCATTGTAGCCATTAATCCTGACTCAGCACGATTTGTTTTATTCATTTTTGTTTTGTAGGTTAAAGTGTTTTATATGTTGTGCTCCTGAGGTAATGGTACTGATCAATTTTATTTATTATTATTTATTTATTTTATTTAAGTTTATTTTTCAGTACCAAATGGCTCAATTAGTTGGTTGAAAAATGTTTGTAGTTTACATAAGAATATAATTTTGTTGAATTCAAGGCAAATTGATGCACTTTAAATCTTTTCTGGCGCAGACTAAAAAACAAGGTTAATAAAGTTATACTTTGTTGTAAGTGGATCTATATTTCTTTCTTTTTTCTTTTTTTTTTGTTTTCTTAATGTTAATAAGGATACAATGTTATGCTGAGGTGTACTTGTAACAATTTTTAGACAAATGATAACATTTATAGTCCTTACGGAGGGTGGGGGGCGCAAAATGTTTTCTCCTTCCTAGGGGGGGCTTAACAGAAAACAATTGAGAAGCACTGGCCTAATGTGAACTATTATGTAGTAACACTCACACAAGCGTTACTGTGCATCATGTGGCTGAAGGAAGATGTGTGTGTTTTTTTCAAATAACTTGTGGCAATGAAAACAGCAATTACCTTGAATGAATTTCCAGTGTGTAGAAGCTTTTTCAGAATAGAACCTGGAAGAAAGAATTCAAAGACTTTGGCAATACAAATATTCAACAGAGCTTTCCCACATCACAAGCAGAGACACAACAAACAGCACAAAGCTGACAGGGAGGGACCTGCTTGTCATTTCCACTGAGGCAAATTGACCTTGATGGGTGGTTGTGCCTAACTAGTGGGGAAGAGTGCCGAGGCTTCACATTTTCCTGATGAAAATTAACATCAGTTGGCAGCGACATGCATTCATGAAGGCAATCTGGTTCTACTGTAATCAAATGAGACATTGCTCTGATTGCTAAATACCTTGGGCGTAAGAGGAGTGTGCGTGTGGAGGGGGGGGTGCGCGTGTGTGTGTGTGTGAATGTGAGGACATACTCTTGACAGCCCCCAGACAGCACTGTTCTTATAAGTCTATTGTGGGCCGTGAAGGAATTTTGGCTAATTCTTATAGGGATTTTAAATTGAGGATTAGGGTTAAATTTGGGATTATGTTAGACTAGAGTTAAGCTACTCAAGAGGTGTGTTGGTGTGTGTAAGACCATGTTGTCACAGGTTCACTATTGCCAGGGGAACTTATGTTTTTTAGAAATCACCCCCTCCTGTCTTTTTTTCATGAGGTGCATTTGCGCAGCACAGGCAAAGTCTGCATTTTACTCAAATTTACTGACATTATCCCCCGTGTGTGCTGTCGAGGCTCTGCTTAACATCTGCTTCCTGAGCAACAAGAACAGTGAGCCTCCTAAATTTGCACCCAAAATGCTATCAGAATTTTCACTGATAATTTGCCGCAGCCTCTATAATTTTCGACTGTGGAAGAGGCCGGAAAAAAGCTCGGAGAAAACCTTGCAAAATATTTAAGGAAGACCTCAAATCATAGAGATGTCAGTTTGAACATGACTACTATTACCACAAGACCTCTGTGATTTAAGAACTATGGTAAAGTAGTTTGCACTGGAATTTTAACTTTACAAGTTAGAGGTCCGGGCCATGTAAAATTAGTTCTGAGAGTTTAAGTTTTGATTAAGAGGGTCCTTAACCAGGTGATTCAACCAATATACTGTATATATTTCAATGGTAGCCATGAAGGTCTGGCTCACTTCTTTTATAAGTGTCCCTCTCTAGTCCTTTTGTTATGTTCCTCTCAGCAGGTTAAATCAATACATTTTTTTTTTAATGTAGTACACACAAAGGTGTAAAGAAATCCTTTCATAGTTTTTGGGCTCAGGACAGAAGGAATTAGAAATTAGTGGACAGTGGTTGATAAAAGGAGTGAAGATTTTGCTCAGCTTTTAATGGCTTGTGTCGATTGTCTGGGAGCTTGTGATCCTCAGCTAGAAGGACACAACCACTACAAATCATTGATGTCATTCCTGAGCTATCCTACCCACAATGAAGGATTTGTACAAGAGCACTGAAATCCTTTCAACGGTGCTAGAATAGACAGAATGTGATAAAAAAAAAAAAGATGCAAAGGAAAAAGTTATCTTAGGAATTCAATTAAAACTTATTTATGGCGAGGAACTATCCAGCTGCTTTCACAGGTTCTTCAGAACAGAAGTACACAGTTACAGCAGAGCATCTTGACTACTGACTTATGAACTGATGAGCACAGAAGAAAATTCTATGTGAGTTAAGAAAAAGCCAAGAGGCAGGCTTAAACCAGGATTTGTTGCCCAATGACTGACAAAAAGGTGATTTTTTTTTTTTCCGGGGCATCCAACTACAGATGGGTTTTGATACTTGGAATTACAAGCCGGAGGGGGAGACCAATCTACAACAGTGATCGAGACCTGGAGTCTTGCTGCCAACGGCTGACAAACAACAATTATAATTGGGGTTATCGCTTCTTGCAAGGATTTTCCTTTTCTTTTGTGTGGGACTGAAATCACGCCAGCATAATTCAATTACTTATTTGCATTTCAAATGAAGTGCTCATTTGCATTTCCCATTTACATCCCCCTTCTAAGACTAATTATTTTCTCTTCATTATGGAAGGCTTAGGCATGGTTGTGCTGACCTTTTTTGTCCTAAAGTGTATCTTAGAGATAACAGAAGCGTAAGGAGGAAAGACACAGTATTTCCTCCTGTCAGGTGTAACGGAGTGACAAAGCTTAGCGTTACAGGTAGGGCCAAGTATTTAAAAGGTCAAAAGTGTAAGCAATACATACCTATACTGTGAAAATGCCATCGGTTGTAGATTTTCTCGGGCAGATGTTGTAGAATTTTCTGATGAAAAAAAGAGAGAGTTATGATTCAAGGGTCTATCAGCCAAACAAGAGCAAAATGGTTACATTAGTGTTCCATCAAAAAATAAACAAAACATTTTCTTTTTATCATTTATTGACAGGAAATCAATATATTTTATGTAAGAAAGGCAAAAATCCACCTATTTCAGGTTCTAAAAATGTAAATAAGTTCTCATTTTCCAAGATTTTTGTGTGTTTTTCATGCTGAAACTATAAATCAATTAGTGTAAAAAATGGAACAATTCTTGGCTTCGACTCTTTTTTCCTTCTTTGACCCCTTAATAAAAGAATTAAGAGAAAAAACAACGTGGGCAATGTTTTGTTAAGTGGCACCGTTTTGAAAAAGCGGAACACACTCAAGGAATGCGGTGTCTTTGCTCTTTCCCTCCACTTGGCCTAACATGACTGCCGATTCCTGTGACACAGGGCAGTGCTGAGAAATGTCATCACCTCCCCGACAACCGCTTTACAACTCAATTAGGGCGCCCTAACCTTTCAGCAGCCTATCATTATTCTTGAATGCAGCGACAGGTTAACTGGGTCCCTCTGGGGAGATGGAAAAAAAAGACTGGGTGGAGGACAGATGTGAGCCTGTGTGCGCATTGCTGGTTAATAGTCAGCGCCCTCTGAGCAACTGACGCCTCAATGGCGCACTTCTTTTAAAATCCTAATCGCTGACCCAATGAGACTTCATGATTGCAATGAAGAGGTCAAGCCTGTCCTTTACTGCTTTTCGTATGCAGCTCTGACCCACTCAACTAGACAACCAACTCTGGCCAGCATGATAAAAAGCTGCAGAGCTAGAGAAGAGGCAAGAAAAGGATACAGAGCATGATAAAAAATGTGCATGAAAGAACTATAAAGGAAAAATCCACTCCAGCTACAGATGCAAAGTCAAAAGATAAGAAGAAAGAGAGAAATATGACAAGAAAAGAGCTTTAGAGGCTATTGAGCATCACTTCATGGCATGGGAGAGATTGCCAAGTTATAGCCTTTATATTCTATATATATACACAAGGACTTTTTTCTTTGTTCAGATAACAACAAGGCTTATGGAGATACAATGATTTAATAAGAGACTGAAGTTGATGACTTTGAGTGAATATACAATGTAAGGTTGGTAGTGAAACAATATTTATAATTTTCAAGTTATTTACTTAACCATTAACAACACCTCAAGACATTTTTGTGAAGTAAAATGTAAAGTATTAGTTTGTCCATTTCTACTGTTTCAGACAAACAATCTCGCGTTGTTGTAGAAATCACAATATTGCCACAATCAAGCCACAATTGAAGATGGTATGTTACACATTTATTTTGCCCCATTGTTACACCATGATATGCTGAGAGCTGGTGGTCTAGAATTCATCTCCTTTTTTGAGTGTCTCAGTTTGTCAACAACTTCCTTCTTCTCTTGACATCATCCATCTTTAACTTTCCCTTCTTGTCCTCTGAGACTAAATCCCTGTCATTATCAGTGACAGCGAAGATATTGAAAGACATATATCAGTTAAAGGGGGGTGCTGGATGACTATCTGTGCTGTTCCATTTCTCTCTGATCCACAGGCGTGATGGTATGCGTATACAGGCGTGTGGCTGCACCTTGCTATTGATCCCGCATGGGATTATTCCATCTCTGTGGAGGCTCTGTACTGGGCTCCTTCACTCTGTCTCCTTGGGGCAGCAGACACATTATGCTAGGCGGTAACACAGCAGGGTGGCCTGCTTAAGCCTTTCCCTGTGTGTGTGAGTGTGTGAACGTGTGAGTGTGTGTGCGTGTGTGTGTAAGCAGACACAATAACACTGTCATTCTCTCTCCTTACAGAGCACCAGGATGGCAGAGTGGGAATGAGATGGAGAAGCTAGCTCAGAAAGACTCCCCGCAGAGCTGGAATGGTGGCTGCAACAATGAGGAATTTACTGGCTGATATGAGGCGAATGCGGAGCCTGCCGGACTGAGGGTTGGTGGAGTTACTCTAATCTGCAGCCATACTCTAGCATAAAGATGGGGGCATTACAGTGGTACAACTACAGCCTCAACACATTTACATGATCCGCACTTAGGTTTCCAGTCGCAGGGCCTGAACATGTTACAGAATACACTTGTCCAGGAAGTGATCTACAAGGGCTCTACGATGGATGCAGCAGACATGCAGTACTCTTGGAAGACATGTAGTCATTTACATATTGTTCAGGTTTCTGACACAATTTAGAGAAGATTATTTCAACCAAGAACAAAGAAATTCCACAAAGACACTGGGGACACAAGGCACTGGTCAAACAATATACAGCAAAACTACTAACTCTATGTGTAGTTTGAGAAAAATGACCATTCTGTCAATCAAAGAACAAAAAAATGCACATCATAAAGTGCAGTAAATAGTGCAGGTAATTAAGTGAAAAAATGTTAACAAGTGTTATCTTGTTTTGTATCAGAAAATTTTGGACCTACAAAACAAACAAGGCCCTGTCAATGAAATTATTCATGGGCCTCATGTTCAGTGTGAGTTAAGACCTCAGTTGCCCACAAGCTTTGTTTAAAATGCTGTGGAGTGTACACCAAACCAGGCTGCTTATTTACATGCCAACCAAATTTCTAAGCTTAGCGTCATTGTTTGGTTGTTTGGTTTGGTTTGCTGGTAATAGTCTTGGTAAATTGAAGATGTTTATGTTTATGTCATATGACCCTAAAATATGATGACACTGAAATCCTAAAACCTGGTTTTAAGTTTCATTTTTGAAGCATTTATCAAAGAAGAGAAACACTCAATTCTGAACAAAAAAGTAAGATGAGGTCATTCTACTCTGTGGCCAGTGGGTGGCAGCAGCAGAGTGCAATCCAACTCTTTCTCAGGTGTCCAATTGCCAGTTATCTGAACCTGGGGTTTTCTCTCTTTGCTCTGTATGAAAACCAAGCTGCAGCAGATTTCTTTTAAGGTCATTCGGAACATATTTTTATCAACAGGCATGAATATGGTTTTTGGACAAAGAACAAAGGCTAAATTACATGCCAACAAAGCCATATTTTTATTAAAAAAACAACAACAGAATATTCACAAAATATTCAGAAGTGCTCTTACACAAAACAGAAATGGTTATCTAAAACTATGACTTTAAAGCAGTTCAGGTTCAAATGCCAAATGTAAACAAGCAAAGTTGAAACAAAGCCTCCGACGTCATTTTCTAAGCCTGTTCCATGCACGGACCCAAGCTACACTTAGTAAATTTGCATTTATGCATGAACTATAAACTATCTGCTGGTGACCTGTCATTCGTGACTAGGGCTGTGTTAAGGAAGGAAAAGATATTACTTAGATAAATGCCCATGGTTCATTTTTCAGCAACATGTTAGCTAATATGTAGAGAAGAGCTGGAGTGATTAAACCAAGGATGTGCATCAAAATGAATAATATGATGCCATTTTACCTGGCAAGAAATACACTTAGGGTTGGGTGTTTTTAAGACAGAGACGCTGTATTTATCACCTGCTTACCAACTATGGTCCATTAACATAAACAGTGTTTCAATCGTGCATTTCAGTGCAGCATTTAAATGAAGGCTACTTAACCATTTGTCTGTTTTCTATCAGCAGATAGACAATAATATACCCCATTCCTCCTTTACTGGTCTTCATTTGGGGACGTTAAGTGCCTGGCTTAAATGTGCAAATGCAATTGCTTGGAATAAAACCGGAACATATTGCCTTTAGGCATTTTTCCCCTCTTCTCTGTGTTCCTCTGCTGTCATTTTTGGTTCCTGGTGGTTCAGTTGTGGTCTTTTGAAAAAAGCTGTGCTGTCTTTTTTCAGACAGAGGGTTGACCAGGACAACCCTTTAAGGTCATGTGACCATTTCTGGTTGAATTAAGGTGACTCAGTCAAAAGCCTCTGATTTGTTATCACAAGAAAACAGTCTTCGCATTACCTCTAGGCTCAAAGAGTCACCATTATCTCTAAAAAAATAGGCATACCTTGATATAATAAACATAGTAACCCAAATAAGGCAACTTAGTTAGTCAAGATAGTCAGATAAGGTGCTTTTACAAAGAGGATGACATGGGGAATTCATAGTGCTGAGTCAGGTCCGGATGACGGACTACAGGTCATATGAGGTCACATCCTGGAGAGAAAGTGACTATGTCCAGACTTCCCTCTGAGTTTTGCTGTTCCCAGAGCTGTCCCTTAACCTGTCCCACAACCTCAATGGCACCAGGATCTAACTGCTTTTTTGACAGAAAGAGGTCAGCTACAGTCATACTGGAGCATAAACAAACTGGAGTCCCTCAAAGCCAAAGGAGCTCATCTGAACATGTAACAGCAAAAAACATTTTTCTATTACAAGAAATGGTTCTCATCTGGTTTTATTTCTTGCATCACGCATACACATTTTTCATCCATAATAGGTGTACATCTACAATGCTATTTTGCCACTTTTCCTACCACGTACCTTCAATTACTTGCTGTTTATCTATGCAGCACCAAGTGGCGACACAAAAGGCCGTTAGAAAAAATGCATCTTGATTCCATTACAATATGGAAATGGCTGAATAGCCAATGATGTTGTTTATCACATCTGCCTGGTATCGATACAGAAAAACTATCTTTGTAAACACATGAACAGTTACCATTACAAACCTAAATAAAACAATGACATTGCCATTTAAAATTAACCACTCATGCTGGCACATTGCCAATGAAAAAAAACAACAACAACACAGTGCATGCACTCTGTCTTTGACTTTTTCATGCTATATAATCGCAGTGGTCTCTAATTAAATCCTTTTGATCCTGATCAATGGAAAGACTAAAGAAATTATTGTGAGAAAAATATCTGAAAAAATATCTAAATAAAAAACACAAAATAGCACTATAATAAGTCAGTTGCTCCAATAATCAATCCCTTCAAGGATTGAGGTCTCCACTCAGACTGTACCACTTTAGTTCAAAAAGCTGTGGTTTCACATTTGTGGTCACTGTCATGCAAGCTGCAGTTGTCTTGCACACATTTCCCGACCAGGAATTCACTGTCGTTTAACTCACAACACTCACAAGCCCTCCAGGCCCTGTTGCAGTGAGGCGTCCCCCCAGCGTGATGCTGTCACCACCATGCTGCTTTGTGGTCGTGATGGTGTATTTTTTATACTGATGTGTCACGCTTGGCTTCTACTAAACATAGCACTTAGCATAATAGTTAAAAAGCCACAAATTTGGTCTCATCAACCCAAATAACCTTTATCCACTTAGAGTCTCCTATGTGCCTCCCAGCAAAACTAGCCAAGATGTCATATTTTTAACGGTGGTTTTCTCTTCAGCTGCAACTTGTCAGATACCAGGCTGTTGTACGCAGTGTCTCCGTCTCATTCACATACTCCTCTATAGCTCTCTAAGAACCACCACAGGCCTCTGATCTGCCTCCTTGACTTCTGCCTCTCTCACACCAAAGTTCAGTTTCTAAAGATTGATTGTTCAAACCAGATTTACAGTGGCATAATATTCTTTCCGTTTTCTGTGACTGACCTTATCACAGTCTTTTCATTATTTTTTTCAGTTTCATTTCACTGGCCTTGTTGCCGAATTTGTTAAAATGTTCCTTTATCTTCATGAGACGGCTATCACAATTATTACAAGTGTGTTTAACTTACATCACTCGTCACACCTTGACTACACACAGGTCATCATTGAACTTGTTAAGCAACTTCTCAAAACAATTAACAAGCACCGATGAGGATTTAAGTGTGACATAGTAAGGTGTGGGTACTTGAGTAACAAAGTATTTTTGCAAAAAAAGAACATGGACTGTTTCCTCTGATGACTCTGATAGATCAAAACTAGATAAAAGTTATAAAAGGCACAGATGGCCAACTCTGGTTTAGTGTGTCAAAAAAACTAAACCTACAGTACATTAATAGAAATGCATGGGGAGATACATATAATTAGAAGGGGCTTTACTGTCCAGCATCTCCAGCAGTGCTGTTGCATTCTCACAGAGATCAAATCTCTCATCTTTGTCATTTCAGGGGCGGCATCACAAGCTGCCATGGTGGATGCCTTCGTGGCAGCAGACACAAAGAGATCCTCGAAGGGAATGGCAATGGCTGCTGGTGGCAGGTGGGGGTGGGGTGTTTCAGCAGAGTTTAGGGGGAGGGACAAAAGATTACCCCCCTCTAGATATCCATTACTCAAACGGGCTCAGCACTGGGAATCATACTCCCCCACGGCAACCCAGGAAAAAAGGGGTCACATACCTCATCGTGACAGCAAAGTAATCCTAACATAGCTAGCTTAAAGCAAACACACACAAACTGGAAACATGTACTGTATAAGTCAGCCAGATTTGAATGTAAAGAGGGGCTAAGGTGATGGAGAGTAAGGGGGACTATGTTTCCCATGTGCCTGAAGTGATGAGGCCATAACTATGGCTTTCCAGGGAAATTCTTACAGAAAATGAGCGGTGATGCTGAGCTGTGTTGTTCTTCTTAACCTTACATGAAACATGTAAGTGTGTGCCAAAGAACAAAATGGCTTTTGTCTCCGTCATTGTGCAGTTATAACTGACTCTACATTGCTCTGAGGCTCTTTGAACAAAGGCTGCTAGGACTTATGTTTTGGTTGGTTGACTCCTGTGACTAAAACAAATGATACAATTTACAAAGAGCATCACCCTGCTCAGAGAAAATGGGCTTATGATTAAAAAGCAACAAATTTAAATTCAACATAGGCTATGCATGGCTGTGTTTGCCGCAGAAAAAAAGAGTATTATGCACTTGCCTTAAAAAATCATATTAGTTTAGCTTTAACAGTATTTGCCATGTTCTGTGTTACACAATAAAACCTTCTAGGATGAAATGTTAAAAATTAGTAGTGCATATTTGTGAGCACAAATGTAGCCATTGATATATTTATGACCCTATATGATCCAACATGTCTAATCTTATATAGCGTCAAGAGAAAGTCTGCAGAGTGTAGTAGAGCTAAGGATCAAAGCGACCCTGTATCTGTCCTGTACACACCACTCAAAGCAAGCTTATCTTTTCAGTGCACGGGTAAAAGCACACGTTGTCAGGGGCAGGGGCTAAAAGGGGACAAATGAGGGTTAAGCTGCTTTCAATGTTAGTTCTTTTTGAAAAGATGACTCCATAAATATGTAGGAGGCATGAATCCAGGCTTTATTTACGGGTTAGATGGAGGGATGACTGGGTGTGGGCAGACAGGGAGGGAAAGAGTGAGGGAACTAAAGAGGAAACTTGGGACTTAAACAGGGAGCACCACTCTTAGTGAAAAAAAGCAAACCTGAAGATCAATAGACAAACAAAATAAAAGCAAGCACTAAAATGTACTATAAAGAACATAAAGAAACAAACTAATTTTTTTTTTAAAAAAAGATCTGTCCTAATAACAGTAAAATACAGTACACATTGCACAAGGCAGGAATCCTTGTTAGTGTTAGGAATCCACCTCTAAAAACAGACGACTGCAGTGTTTCACCTGATGCTACTGCGATTAACAAATGAGATGGTCAGTGGGCCTCAATCCAAAGAAACACTCAGAGTAACAATGACTTACTCTATGTTAGTCAAAGTGAAAGAAACACTCCCACACAGTGCTCTAGGTGAGGAGACAAACTGGGACAAGACATACTGGACAAAAAGGGACAAACAGACTGCCCCCCATTTTTCTGATTTGCTTTTCTGATCCTTACAGCCGTGCCCTGAGCAAATGTAACTGGAGAGGTGATTGTTTGTGTTGGAAACTGGAGCTGCCTTTGCAGTCAGGTGGGAAAACAAGGTAAGGGACTTTAACCTGCATGTGCAACATAAGAGTGTTCAGAAAAAACAGAGGGTGGGGCTATAGAAGCAACAATGCATTGCACGCACAGACACAAGCCATGCCCCCTCTGATTTGCATGCACACCTATGCTTTAAAAACAAGAAGAGAACTAAAAGCTCTATCACAACCTGTCACAGGCTGAAAATTACTGAGAAAGGGTTTTTTTGGGGTTTTTTTTTTTTTTGCACAATCTCCCATCGATTTCTAGGCTATTTGAGACAAACTCTGACTTAGCCAGCATTGCAGTATGGCACCATGGAAACTATGGTCCCACCCCAGAGTTCAGCAGTAAACAGGTTGAGGCTGTAGCAGCTATCAGTGGAAATGGAGACAGCAACAAAGAAAAAAAACACAGATGACTTACTTCAAAAATAAAGAGGATAGAGTCCAGCTCCTCCCTTTGAGATTTGTTCCCTGAAACACAAGGAAAGTATATTGGTTTTTAAACATATAACTGGGAGCTGTACTGCATTAGCCTCATCAATAATGTAACAATAATACAGGCCATTTTGTGAGCATTTTGTTCAAAGGAACTTGTTACCATGAGAACATACTCCCAGTGGGAATTAGTCCCTGCCCCCAAAAGTGTTGGAGTCAGGCTCAACACACTGTAATACTGGACATAGCAGAAATGGCTTCTCTATGGGCATATGTTCATTGTTCTCTACATGCAGGGTAGAGGGATATAAACTCTTAGTGCTTTCCATGGATAGCAGGGGAAGGGTTAATTATTGAACCATGATTTGACTGTGGTGGTTTACTTGTGAGTGTGCAGTTAAAAAAAAAAGAAGATAGAAAGTCTATACTCACCTTTTTGTTTTAAGTTGCTTTCCAGTGTAATGAAATTTTCATAGAAGATAAAATAAATCTGAGAGGAGTTGCTCTCGAAGAACACCTTCAGTTCACTCTTGTCGATGATATCTGTGGAGAAAAGGGAAGTTAATCAATGACACTGACCTTGTTGTTAAGATGCAGCTTGAGTCTGGACTTTAAGATTCTCTGTGAGATTAAAATAATCATTATATACATGGGTGCAGTTTTTATATGTGTTTTCTTGTTTTTTAAGACACACTTAATGATAGAGCATAATTCAAACAAATAATAATGAACCTTCATGTTTGGTCATAAAATCATTTTGCTGACGATTTTCTGTCTCAGAATTTCAATATATCTTCTCAACAGCCACCCGAACGTTTCTTTCATGTTGAAGTTGAAGGCTTAACACTTGATTTTGTTATTACTGATAAACTTTTCTAGGATCTATGTTAATTGTGTTTGTCAGTATGTAAAGTTTTTCAATGTAGAGAAAGTTCAACAAAACAGCCACCACTTTTACCTACCTATTTTGACATATCCAAATGTTTTAAAGTAGTCAAGTGAATGTCTTCATTGATTTCAAGCTGATATATGACTTACTGTCTCTTTAATTCAAAAGTGACTATGTTAAACTTCACTGTTGCACAAATGACTTTCCACTTGTTTCCCATTTTTGTAGATCTATTTTACATCAAGTCAAATTGCTTCACTTCCTTACCCTCAGTAACTTCACCCAGCACCTGCAATTACTGTTGGAACTATAACGGGCTTTCTTGAGATATTGGGAAACAACTTTAACTAAGTTTGATCATTTCACAATAGCTGAGTTAGTGCAGACATTTTAAAAACATGCCATCTCTGATGATGATTTGATATTCTAAAATTGATTCCTTAAGAATATACAGCTTGAGCTGGAAAGAAAACCAGAAACTAGACTTCTACAAAGGCAAATATATTTGCACAAGAACTTGAATTAATTGACTTGACTTGAACTTATGTTTCTCAAATTGAGATTATTTTACTCTCTGCTGTAGACCTATAAGCTGCTCCAAAATGCTGTTTGTTGATTAATGTTGACTAGAGGAGTGTGATATATCAAAAGGTTTTTCTACACTTTTAGCAAAAGTCAAAGTACAACTATAAATGCAGTCAGCTGATGTTCCAGGCTGCAGGGCAATTAACATTTTCTACAAAAGATTTTTAGACACTTTTTAGGGAAGTTGGTTTCTCAACTCAGCTTGGATGAGTTTGGGGATGATCTATGGTCTGGATCAAGGCCAAGCTGAGGTATGTTGATGGCCACATGAGCTCAGGCTGCAACAGTTAATGAGGGCAATAGGTGGTACATGTGTACAGTCACAAACAGACTGGCGCTGACAAAATCCCAGATTCTGCATGTAATGAACTCCTGTCATTTGCCATACTTATACAACTGTGGTAATGAGATAGGTCTGGTCTGAATAATCAAAAATAGGCCAGGAGGTGTCCTGGCACAATAACAGCAATTAGGGTTCACCTTCTGTTGCAATTCTGTCTCTACCACATGGCAAACTGGAAGACTCCCAGAAGCAGTCATCTCATGGGGAGTGCTGGAATCATGTAGTGAAAACTAAGATGACTTATCTTTTCCCTGAGATTAAAGCACAGATAATGAAGATGCATGGTGGAAAGATTTTAAAGGAGGCATGATGACTGCCTTTAATTTTTGCCCTTGACGCAATAAAAACAGTAATTCATCACCTAAGGATCTCAAGTGACCAACTGGCTGTTTGAAAGATAAAAGGTCTTATCCCAAACTCGAAGCTGGAACCAGACATGCTTAAGAAGCAACAAAACCTTAAAATTTGTTCTCAAAGGTTGCCAGAAACTAATTCCAAATCAAAAAAAAAAAATTGTAATCACAATATTTTTCAGTTGCCTTGCACACAAAAGAACACCTCTAATGCCATCATTCACACCTTAATAAATGTCCTTCACCTTTGGCATTAAGGAAACCCCATTTGATCATATTTAAATTTAACCACTTACAATGACACACAAAGACACATACAGACCACTTTGGACCTTTGACCTAATGATAGGAGTAATGATTGTTCATGCAGTGACTGAAGTCTCACAGCCAGTGAAAAGTGCACGCAGCAGTTCTCCTTTCTGCCATGAGCTGATCAATAGCCACCACCAGAGGCTGTGTTTGGAGGCAAAGCCTGCCGTGTCTGGTGAAGTAACACTACTGCTGTGGCACACATATTATCTGACTTGTGCCTGCCTGACAAAAACACAATGTACACTCCGTTCATATGTTGTCTGGCTACAAAAACTATGAATATAGATGTTTCCCCCCACTGTTTTTAGGCCGGGTTTCTCTGGGTATATCTCTGAGCTGGCAGCATCAGCTAACCTAGCTGGCTTGTCTTCAGTGTAGGTAGTTGGAATGATGAACTGCTCTGCTGTCAAAACAACACTGCTGCCTGAAAATCCCATGATACATACTGCTGGAGATGTGCAGTGAACTGTGGAGAATGGACCTGAGCTTTTACCTAGACAAACACATTCCCAAAGATGAAAAAAACAAAGACTTCATGCTAAATGTGGCTAAAAAGATTCTGAAAATGGCACTTTGAGGGTATATTTTTATCTAATTTTTTTTAGAAAAGCAACTTTCTCTATAAATTTCCTACACATTACTTCACAGCTGTTGAAAACCTAAAAATTTCGTTATAGATCATGCCTGTAAATCTACTATAAAGCTATTCTAGTCATTAAGGACCAGAAATGTGACCAAGACCAACACCCAAAGGTTGGGGTCTGAGGGAGCTCTAGTCTTAGCAAGTCACATGATTTATTTTTTAATACATTGTTTATCTTTTAGGGATGGTTTGTTTATTCTTTAGGGATGGTTTCCTTACTGTTGAAAAACCACAATCCTGTGGACAAATGGCACAGTGTAGCTTTGGCCTGTGTTTTATTACATCAATATTTATTATCTGTAGCATGAAAATAAAGTAGCACTTAATATAAATCAAGATTTCAACATGTCTAACAAAAAAAAAAAAAGGAATAAAAATTAAAATAAAAAAAATAGCATTTCTTAGCATCAAACAGGTCTGATCAGTGTGTAATGGTGTATCTGAGAAAGACAGGAGAAGGAATTAATGAGGCTGGCCAACCTCATCTGTCAAGCTGCATGTCACAGAGGCATCATCTTGTGCTGTCCAGCCTTCAGACTCACTGCTCCCCATATGCTCAAATACCCCTAACCAGCCACTGGAGGATGTCGGATAGAGGGAAAGGCCTTTAAGGCAGAAAAGAAAAATCTAACTAGAAATCAAGGACTTTCTGTATGCCTCTCTTCCTGTATGTCTTTTTTACATTTTGAGAATCATTCAATCGAATGATTTCCCTCACACTTGGTGGGTATATTGTTGTATTGTTAAAAAAAAATGCATTTTGGAATTTTGTTCAATTTGGACACAGGACAAGTGAATAACCAAGCAAACAGAGCCCTGTGCAGCAGCAAGGGTGGGGCTGTTAGGCTTTTAACTCACTCCTAATGCACATCAAACATTTCCTACTGCTTCAGCTTCATGTTAAAAGCATTTAACAGGCTGACTACAAGTTCTTTGCTTTATTTTCCCTCTTCCTGGCTGAGGTCTTTCTTTTGGTAAAATAAATGTTTGGTGGAAAAGATAAAGCTGTTCAATGGATGTCAGCATTGTGAACTGCAATATTCAGCAAGAATCTTCACTCAGTGGGCCTCGCTTACTTCTCAGGTAACAGCAAGTGGACAGAAAGAGACAGAACCTGTTCTCCGGGACCTGGGAATGTAGGAGATGACACTATATCCTCTGACCACAACAAGATAACTGTGTCCTTCAACTGACAGCCCTCTGTCTGCAAGACTCTCATGTCACAGACAGGAAAACAGTGCTGGATGAAGAGCAGCTGTAGAGAGCTGTGATGGCACAGGGCTGTTAATGATGGGAGGAAGTTTTGCGTGCCGGTGACTGCAGCTGAATAGGCTGAAAGCTTTGCTCTCATGTTGTCAGAACCACTCTGTTTGAGGAAGCAGAAATTAATGCCAACCATCACTGATGTGATTCACACACAATAGCTCCTCTTAAAGAAGGGGCAGACCTGATAAATGGGACTTAGGACAATAGAAAGGATCATGGGTTGCTAAGAAAACACAGTCAAGTTCAGTAATAGAGCAAACAAGGAGTCAGTTGTTGCCCAAAATGCTATCCTAGTAATTTTGCATCTCTCTGAATGAAGCTTAGTACTCAGCTATTGCCCAACAACTGCCTCACCCACAGTCAACTGACTTTTCTGCAAAGGAATTATTAAATGACTAAAAACTGTTCAAGGCTTAGATACAGTTGACAGTGATCACTTAATGACATAGAGATCTGTAGTCTTGTCTAGTGAAATTAGTAAACACATGCCAAATAGACCAGCCATGACAGGTTTGGGTTGGATGACACTATTCTTCATTGTAATGTTTCCTGTGAACTGCCAGGAAAGGGCAGATGTTCCAACCCTGCGTGAGAGGACCAGCTGGAAAATAACAATGTGCAGCCAGAGCTGGGGGCCAAAATATAATATTTTTTGGGGGCAGGAAAGCACAGCATCTCCTCGGAATGTTCTATTTAAGCAGAAATTATAACACACTGTAATTTCCTAAAAAATTAAGGGGAAAATATCCCACCCAAAATGTCAGAGCAAAAATGATGCTGTTATTTTCTGACCTCTGGCTGGGTAAATGGGTATTTCAAAAGTCATCACATCACTGCAGGTCTCCGTGTATCACATTGGGACTTGTGGGGCCAAGGGTTAAAGGGTGGATTAAACTACTAAGTCCCACACAGTATTACACAACCCTATGGCATTCCTCTGGGGCATAACAACTCCACATGAGGTAACCATGGGAAGAAGGACATCATCAATCTGGTGGGCAAAGCAGCATACTGTTAAACTTCAACTGAATAATTAGCATCTTGTTCTACTGCTTGCTATTTTAATTAACTGGTGTTAAACTGGGTTTGCCCAGCAAGCACTAAGATAGTGCACACAGCAGTGTGCACATAAGGCTTGTTAGTCAAATAGGTGAAGGTCACCTAGTCCGCTGAAGCCTATGGTATATTTACACAATCAAAACCAAACGTCTAACTGCTTTGCCCACAGCTCCCTGTACAAACTCCAACAGCACACACCACATGCAATAATAAGACCTCACATTTAATGTTAAAAGGTTTTGTCAAACCATATTTAACCCTCTGGCTAACTTAAAATGTATGCCATTTATACCACCTGAAGCACAATCATTAACATGCCATGTCATACTCAAAAAGCAGCCTAATCAGGCCTTTGATCAGACATATACTCATTTGCATTTGGTCTAGGCTGGCTAACACTGCAGGTGCACTAGATTCTTGCCAGAGAGGAGACGAGGAGAGAAAAAAAGACTGATATGTTTACTTGGCAGTGTGCTCAGATCAGACACAGAGGACTCTTTAAGGGCCCCAGCACAGGGATGCCTTGAGGGCGCCAACACATAGTAAAGAAGATATGGGGGTGGTAGCTAATGTGGAGGCTCCATGGATCCACCATAGATTGCACTTCCTTCCCTAAATGGTCATCTACAAACAAAGAAGGCCCATGAGAAAATTTGAAAGACTGCATTAGATTGATCATTTAAAAGATTAGATTTAAAAGAAGAGGTATTTTTGGCATAAGAGAAACCACTAAGGTACACCAACAAATGTAGTTCTTCAACCAGTTCCAAAATCATACTTTTCGATTACTAGTTTTACTGAGGATACAAAACATCTGAGTTAGAAGTCATGTGCTCTTTAATTATACTAGGAAACATTCTCTAATATCAGCTTTTTAGAGTAAAGCTACACAAGACACATTTAACAAAACACTAAAAAGAAAAAATCCTATATTTTTAAACACATAAATTCCAATTTGAGTAAAAAAAAACCAAACAACTTTCTTCAATGTATGTTCGAACAATTAAACGCATAATTTGTCATTTCTGCCAGTAACAGCCACCAATGCAGATGAAATCTATCAGACTGATTCGAATAGAGATGCACAGGGTTTGCAGACTCCTTCCTCACTCTGCTTGGCATTACCCGAGAGGTTAAAAACAGGCAACAAAAAGAAACACAGCATTACCTTAAATAAAATTATATAAAAGCTCTAGATTTAAACATTGTTGAAAAAAATTTGGCCAAATGTAATAACACAACTCAACAAAACACTTATGACAAAGATAGTTATTTTTAGACACCTCAGTGTGGACAGGTTACACATTATACTTCGAAATGCCATTCAGTATTCTTTGTGTTGTCTCTTATGTTATCTTTGGCAACAAACAACATAAAAAAGAATGATGAGGAGGCAGCATTTTGTGACCCATGCCTCAGTAAGGGGGTTGATAATTGACCGGAGTGGAAGACGTTTAATCATAAATCTGTAGAAAACAGCTGATGAGGGCAAGTCTGTCACATGATCTTAAAGAGTTACCACAGGTAGCAGACTGCATGAGGCTCATGTGAGGTCTTAGCAACACACAGCTACTTCCTCTGCTGTTGAATGTGTTCCAAGCTGTGCCGGCATGGAGATGTCAATCATGATTCAGTGTTCATTGGGCCAAATTGATGTTTCTTATCAGGGGGTCCATTGGAGCAAATTCATTTTGTGCTCTTTATCAGTATTGACAAGATGGTGAAGAGATCCCTCTTCCATGGATTGGTTTAGCTTATGAAGCATTTAGTTAGAAGTACAGCACAACTGTAAACTCCCTTGTTAGTCTGCAGTGGGCTGGTTCATTTTGAGCAGCCATAGATAGTAAGGAGAAAACATTAGTAACTGGCTTGATCGTGCAATGTATCATCTTTTCAGGGCAATATATTCAGAGAGGATGATTAACATACTGACAGGCTAAAGCGATGGAGCAAAACATGTAGCTGTCTCCAAGTTGACAGAGGCACAGCATGAGCTCCACATCATGCAAGGTGGATCAGTCTGAGGTAACTAAACCTTTAAAATCTTCAAAATGTCAACAGGGTAGTAATGGCTCTGAAGCAGCAATGGGGAGCTCAGGATAAATGCTACAGCAGAGTGTCATATGGTTTATGATTCAGGGTGCAATATAGACTGCAGATGCATTTAAACAAATCCAAAAAAACGTAAAAAGGGGTCTCTCCTGCAATCACAACACTTTTGGTGCATATAATTTCATTATGATGCCATCGTGCCAAGCACTGCATGAATGCCTCTCAACTTGCAGTCAGTGTCTGGCTGTGTAACAGATTGGGGCCTATGGGTTTACACAGAGCACAGTGTGAAAGAGTCATGGTAGAACTGGCAAAGCCTGACCTTATCCCAGTCTGAGCTAACACATGAGAGAGGGAGGCTTATCTCAGCAGCTTAGCACTGAAGAGGTGCTAAACTGGAAACTTTCCCTCTTGTCCTTAAGGGGGCCCTAAAATTTTGGCCTTTTTTGACACCCTGTAAAATTTTCCCCGTGGACATTGTCTTTTCTCCATTGGCAGGCAGAAAATTCCCAAAAATGGCCACCAAACTATTTGGTTTTAATTAACATACCATAGTATAAGTTCTATCTTGTTCCCTAATTTTTCTTCATTTTCTGTAAAGGTATAAAATGCAGCATTTCTCGTCAATGAAAGGTTACAAGCACATTAAGGGTTTTGGAATGGCACTGAAGGTTTTAAAATTTAAAATTTGTACTAAAATTTAAAATTTTAATTCTAAAATAAAAAAGCTATACCCTCTTTTGGTGGTTGACTGTACATATATATAAAAACAAAGGGGGAGGGGTTCTCAGGAAATAAAAAACACTAACAAAGTAACCACATTTTCTATCTTTAAACTCCCTTTTTTCATCACCCACTATTTCATTAGGGTTGCCAATCTAAGATTTGCTGTTTAACAAATCTGTGTAGCAATCTGCTGATACTGTAAGCCAAAGCTAAGTGTTTATTTTTCTTTGACTCTAAACCTGGAAATCCGTAGCAGATTAGTGGGAGCTTGGGCATTGAGAAAAGCAAAATAAAATGTTCATCCCCTTTGAGATTAAAGCTTGATAACAGGGGTGTCACAGTAAGCTGCAGGTCTTTAGCTAACTTCGGCTATTAGAAAAGCAGGACAGGTAAACGATGCAACTTGACAAACTGGTTTTTCATGTGCTGTGTGGAATCACACAGATATCCACCGCAGAAGACAGAGCACTGGTGTTTTCCTATCTCTAGCTCTCCAGCAGGCCAGCAGCTGAAACAAATAAAGCCTCTCATTCAACATCATGTGATTTATATCACATTTGAAATTTTGGTTTTAGCTTTGAAACACATGACAGTAAAGGCACAGACTAAAAGAGAAGAACAACCAAGAACGTTTTCAAAGCTTTCTGTAAAGTTTAGAAACAGGAAAATATCCTCAAGGTTAACTGAATGTTTACATTTAGATGTCAAGTGTTACAACATAGTCTGATAAAAAAAAAACTAATCTATAACCAGTTAGCCTAGCAATAGTGTTTAGTTGTCAAGACAAGAAGTGACAATCTGAGGTATTTAGCAGCAAAATATGTTTTTTTTTAATCACTGCATGGTTTTCATTTCTAATGCTCCATAGACTGCGGCTAGGGCTTGGTTATACTTCCAAATGTTTATCTTCATACTTCCACCAGTTTAGAGGAACCTGCCACCTTAAAACTGAATTAGAGTGGCAATTGACTTGATCAACAATACAGTTATTGTTTGTCCTCTATTGTTAATACCTGCAGCCATTTTAAAATCAGTCTACATAAATGTTTAATTATTGTGATTCTACAAAAAAAATTGAAAAATATGGCCAAAATGTCTTAAAGGGTTACATCCAAACTGATAAATCCCCCTGCAACCAAAAAGCTACACTACCAGTGACCTCTGCTTTATGACAAGCGCTTGCTGAGAACCCAGTCTAGTAATATGTAGCAGAGGTATCACTATTACTATTTATAGTACTAGTGACTTAGAGGGTTCTTTCATTGGTCTTTGAAAAACCTGAAATCTGTACCTGACATTTTTTTTAGTTATTGAACCGAAGAAAAAAATTGCTAGCATTCATCAAATCCCAGCCTTTGCAATTGCACACAGTAAAAGGCAGCCTCATGTGAGCTGCAGATGTGGATGCTGCCGAAATTAACAGTGTTTTATCTTTGATGAAATAATAAGGTCCTCACATCTTACTATCCAGGACAGGGGACAGGACTGCAGCTCTCTTTTTAACAAGGCTGTGTCTACATCAAATGTTTGTTTTTGTTTTTTTTTTACTTATTATGAATTATGTGGTAAAAAAGACACATAACAAAAAACAAAAACAGGCCAACCTAATTCCCTGTCTCAAGCGGAGTTTCACAGACATTACCAGTCCGATATTTTGCCAGCATATATGACCTGAGACTGGGCAGTGAACTTGGTCACAAAGTAAATAACACCACCACATTCACAAAAGTCAATCTGAATTTAAGCCTATAATAGATACAGTAGCTACAAGCTAGCCATCTACTACGATCTAAGCTAAAACAATTCAACCATTGATTACATTTCTATTAAATGTTTATGAGCTTATTCTGTGGCTTGTTCCTCATCTCTTCTTCAAAATGTCCTTCTCAAGCAGCACTAAAGCCCGTATGCCAGGTGAAAAACCTATGATGCCAGAACCATAATGACAGAAGCTGTTATTGTAATAGTACCAGACAAAGACCTGTTAATGGCTGTCTAGTGTTTCCCAACCTCTGCACTGCAGCAGACAGTCTTGCTCAAGCAGCTAGTAACAGTGCCACTAACTAATGCCTTAATAATAATGTTTTTGACATCTACACATGAAAAAAGTCACATACTGCTACAAAGGCTGTATGTTTATCTCTTAATGATGAATGTATCCAATTTTGGCCAATAGTGTAGTTTTAATCAGTTCATACAGATTTATTGTCAAATTGATGTTGGGGATCATTTATGTCAATCAGTGTCAGAAAAGCTTCAGTAAATCACTATGATTAGTTTTGTTATGGTTTGGTATTTCCATTGTGAAACAGAACAGGATCAAAACTAAAAACTTCAATTTAAAAAAAATTCTTAAATGTTTGGATTTTTATCCTTTTTCATGTTTATATTCAGACTCAAGTTCAATCAACTTCAGCATGTCATAGCCTGCCAACCAAATACAATCCAAATACGATTTGTTACTGTGGTGGTTCTATTGGGCTTCACTTTGTGAAATACTCTCAAGAGTCAATATCATGCCTGCATAGTGCGGATAAAAGATGATAAGAGCTTGAAGTTATTCTCAAGTCTAAGCTGAGTGTTTTACAAAAGGGGAGACCCAGAAGTCGAGTGATCTCAGCCTTTGCTGCAGCCACACAGAAGACCTTCTTGAGAGCCCTTCCAGTGTTGAGCTCATTGTTTCCTCTGGTGCTTCACCTTGTGATTACCTCTTATAACAGCAGCTCTTTCAGTTGACCCCGACTCTAGCAACACTTGGAGCACACAGAGAGAAAAGTAAAGTGTAATGACACTTAAATTTATTTTTTCTTGGCAGGAGTGCAGAGCTTCTTTTAAAAAAAAATAAAAATTACCTGTTGCTGCAAGTACACACGCACACACCTATGCCCAAACAAACACACCTGACTGTTATCACTAACAACACTTGCACACATCCTCTGTTGTTCCCATGCAGTTCTCAACAGGTACAAAATGAGCTTGTTTACACCTGTTGAAGAGAACAAACGGAAACAAACAATACCCACTTAAGATACTACAGCTTGTTCTATTCAGCTGATTGGAAGATCCCTCTGTCCTCTGATTAGAGGACCCATGCTGAAGCTCAAATTCTGGCAAAGCATATTTGAGATAGATGCTGAATCATTACCCAACTCCAGCAGCTTCTGTCTACAGCTGACGAGACACTTGGAGCTCTGCGTGCAGTTACGTAGCATGTGAAAAATTAAATATCTTCTTTGGAAATCAGTGAATATCACCCCAGACAACTTCAAAATCCTATGTACAGTCAAATTAATGAGATATTTCCAATATTATTAATATTATTTTGACCATCAGCTTTTGGGGGAACTGTGGGGCAGTGGCATGCAACAGTAAACACAAAATGAGTCAGGATCTTAGGTGGACATCAACTTTGAGCAGGAAAAAGTTGGAGGAATGGCTGTTTGTCTCTCCACTGAGAGAAGCAGTGAGAGATCATTTGGTTTGCTGGGCTCCTGTAATTAACAACCTCAGCCAAATCCAGCCAGGCATGACCAGCAAATTAACATGCAGCAGCTTTCACACTCTATCCCACAGATCTGCTCAGTGAGCAGAAAACCAATACAGGGCTACTCTGAAAATAGCCCAGGCCACAGATTGTCCTTTCAATCCAATACCACTGATACTACGACTGGATTCAACAAGCTGCTTTAACACATTTCTGGTCCTTGTGGTACAAAGCCACAGAGACAATGAGACATTGTTGCATAGCCTACCATACAATAAATTTGAAAGAGGTCAGCAAGCAGCAACTAACTGCACTCTTGTACAAATATTGGAGGGACACTTTGAAATGTGAGACGTTTCTTTTCTACAATTCTTAACATTGTCAGTGACATTTTGGAATGAACTATGTAGGGTATAGCAAATGAAAAAATAGAAAACTAAACTGGGTAGTGTCCATTCTAAAAATAAAAGCATGCTGGTTAAACAGTTAACCTTTACGTTTTAGAGTCCCACGGAGATTCAGACTGACATATAAAGCAAATTCTCTGCGAGTAGAAGCTCTGATAGCTTTGTTCATGTAATTGTAATACACCATAATTGTTGGAATTTTATTATCATCGTATAAGGGAGTTAAGCAGGACAGACTTTCCATTCTGTTCATTTAAGAAAATATGCTACGCCTGCAAATTTAATGAATAGCTTGATCTACTAAAATGCAAAACGCTGTCAGCAGTAAAAATGAGGCACGCTACATTCCCTCAAGTCCCTGTCCTGACCTCCACAGCACCCCATCTCTCAACACTGCTTCCTGTCCACACAGGAACCAGCAGCACCAAGAGGAAATCCTTCCTTAGCTGAAAGCACAGTGAAATCAGGGTGGTTGGGGGACATCAACATGTAGGCCCTTCTATCAGCTGCTGGACAAACAGACCAGCCTTATCTTTAATTGCACATGAGGGAAAGAGAAACACACAGAGGACATGCAGAGCTGAACTCTGTATTGACCTACACTTTGGTTGCACTGGTCTTGACATTGAAGGTGTGCTATGGTAGCAAAGAGATCTAGCCATGTTTACTTTCAGAAAAAGTTTGGCTGAGGCTTCTGAGAACTATCCCTATGAATACTGGCTGCCAGAGTCAGCATACTACAAAAAGGGGTACAAGCTAATCTTCACAAAACAAAAGGTTCCAACCCATAAAGGTACTTTATCCCTTAGTGGTACTTTCTTTACACTGACTTCACTATTACAGTCATACCTCCTTCACTGTCACCTTTAAAGCACTTGTTATTTTATAACACTGCTATGTAATATTTCAGAATATTAATTTAATATATTTAACATTAACACTTAAGTACAAATTTGTGCTGAGCTGGTAAGATTGCACATTAAACAGCATTATGTAAAACGCTGATTCTTAAAAGAGAATAAATCTGTGGGTACAGAATAATACCTGTGCATAAGTGGCCCACCTAGATTAGAAAGCACATCATCATACTGAATGTTATACTTCTAATGAATTCGCTGTAGTCTTCCTCCTTTTCTTGAAATTCCCTCTTGACAATTTTCTTCCTCTTCACACTTTCCCTAAAGTACCCACTGGCCCCATTTTGCATGTTATGCAATGAGAATAACAGTATTATATATAGATATACGTGACAGTACCTCATACTATGCAGGTCATCTTGTTAATAATGAAATGAGTCTACTGAGGTGGGATGCAATGAATCATGTATATTTGCAATTATTATATACAACTGAAGTTATGAAAGAGTTCACAGTACCTCTGTGTAATGTTTAGATTTTTTAACCAAATAGAATGAACATAATCTAACTTGCATGTCACTTGCTTTTTACGTGTTTTAAAAAGTAGATTTCAATTTTAGCAAAGAAATTCAATACAAGGACTATTTAAGGCATTATGGTAGTTGATCAGTGACTAAAAAATGAAGCAGGATTAGGTTCCTCTCTATGTAATACAATATTCTGATGTGCAGTTCAAGTTATGCTACCACGGAAGAAATTTTATGTTTCTTTTGATCATGGGAGACAGGCTTGGGACAACAGCTACACAATAGTTTTATGACTGTCATAAATGTGCACTTCCTTGTCCAATGAAAGAAACAAAGGGCTCTACCAGTGCATGGCAGATTTACATGTCTCATTATTTTCAAATCAAATATCTCTGGGTTAGAGTAACTTGACAACGACCCAACCAGGCAACCATCTAAAAGAAAAGCTCTGCTCTCACTTCAGCCTTCAGTATAGAAATACTGACTTATGTATGAACTATTCAGAGCTAAGCTAGAGAGTGACAGTTGCTAGGTTGGATGACACGGGATTAAATGACAACAAAGGTAGTGGTGGGCATCTGCCTCTCAACCACTGATGCACTGACAAGACAGCATCGGTTAGCACTGGCTGGCTAGTTAGCCGCGAGAGGAGCTAGCTCGCTTTAGCTAGCATTCATGCCTTATCACAAGGACCTGTCTGATATTAGTAAGCGAAAAAAAATCAACGGAAACAGTCAGTGTGTGGTAAACCCTCCAAATTACAATGGTAATTCTTTGGCATTGTGCGAATTTTTGTTACTTGTCAGCTTGCTCGCATTAGTCACAGCAAGTGACAGCCTGCCAGCCAGCTAACCTGACGCCTTGTTTGACGTTAGCCGTTACCAGCTAGCTAGCTCGACTAGCAAAGCCTCGGCGATGCCGCATCAAAAGCCCGGTGACATTTCACTCACCTAACAGTGACCGGAGGTGTTTGAGCCGGGTCATTACATCCTTCTTTGGGTCCAGAACTTTCTGTGTAGATTTCTTGACGTCTCCATGCCCCCTTCGAGTGAACATTCCGCTGTAAAATGCGACCGTGGAAGCTGAAATCACCTGTGTTTCACCATACACCAAGCCTCCAGTGTGACTGTCACTTTCCTCACCACCACTCTATGCCTGGTCGGTAAACATTCGCCCGACGGCCGCTAGTGTCCTGTTTTTTGTGGGTGTGTAAACACGGAAGCGCAGCCTGACAGAGAGGATTGGTCAGATTATGAACGGACGCCTCCTTGTTTGTAATCGTTCCACCTTGCACTCCCAGTGTTTGTTTGTTTTTCGTGCATTTCAATAAGCAATTTAACCTTTCAAGATTCTTAGATTTTAAGTTTAAGACACTTGCACTGTGCAAAGATAATTTTCTTCTCGCTTAGTCCTATACTGTACCTCTTTTAAGACAATGGGAAAGACAAGTCAGAGTGCACTGTCCTACAGTAAACTCTGGGTTAAGGACTGGCATCCATCCTCAGTCTAAAACAGGGACTTATCGGCATCACTTTCTTTCATACAATAGAGATTTGATGAAAGAGGGTCGGGGTCTGGGTTTTATAATGGCACCTATGCGCCCTCTGCTGTTTGAAATAGTGAAACATTGTTAAAGGCTGTAGAAATGCATCTGTATGATACTTTATTCAATCTTGCAGTTAAGCGAGATGAAAAATATATAAATGCATTGAAAGGGAGACTTTGAAAAATGGCTCTAAAATGGAAATAGTCGGAGTAGTTTAGATTAGATGGTTTATATTTGTGGGATAACTTTAGACTTGACAGTAAAGATTAATTTTATTGATTTATCTGATAATTATTTTCTCCATTTTTTAAGACATCATATGTCAGAAATTTTAAAGCCAATGACATTTTTCTTGAACCAAAACTGTCTATAAAAACTGCACGTTTTGTTTAGCCTGCGGTCAAAAATCCAAAGGTCTTAAGTGTAATATCATAGTACATTAAGAAAATCGGAAAACATTCACATTTAAAGACATTGAACCAGTGATGTTTTTGACATTTTGCTGAAAAATTATTTAAACACTTAATTAGTAATCAAATTAGTTCATGATTATTAATTATATAATTATCAAATTTAATTACCCAGTCATTTAAAATGTAAAAGTTTTTTATCTTCTCTGAGGGCTAAAGGAAATAGTTATTGTAAAGCCACTCATATCCTGCCCAACGTTTAATTTTCAGAATAAATAAAGTGGGTGTAAATAATGACACACTGTAGCATGCTATTATTAAATTATAATGCATAGTTTAACCCAATTCAAAGGCAGAAATAGGCACTGTATATTTCAGTGTATGCAGTGCAGCATGGATGCAATTGGCATACATGTCTGACATCGAAAGACAGTGGGTAACTGCACTTTTGTGGTTTTAATGTTTGTTATAAATGTATTATAACACCATTATAACAGATATGTGCATACTGTCATAATAATTACATAAGCCAGCACTGAATTAATATGATAAAATATGTTAACAGTTAACAATAACTAGACAGTTGTTAATAATCGTAAGAACAACTGTATTCTATTCAAGTTTTCTAAATCTCTGTTATTGTGCATTCTGGTTCACACATAAGTGTGCTTTCCTGCAATAAAAAGCTCATAGAAATAGGTTAAATTTGTGTACTGTGTAAGGGTTCTAATAATGCAGGCTCTGTCTGTGACAATATGATGTGGTATCAGAATGAAAAGATCACTCCTTCATGTTGTTTTTCTTTTGATATAGTAATGCACAGCAATGCCCATGCCACAAATATACATCGTACTATATTTAATTTTTATTCAGACACCTGGTCAAATTATAGTCTTATAGTCAAAGCCTGTATTCCAAAGACTGTGCATCTGCACCAAATGTTTACTGTACAGTTAAGACTGAACCTAACATCCAGATTAAAGAGACCTGTATTTCTGATGTTCATACCTTGCTTTGCTGACACTTACAAAGAGAAAAAGAAAACAGCTTCCATGCTTCATTCAAGCCTCTGCCACTTGACACTTTAAACTGCAGGTTTTGATGAATGAATATGGGAATACAAGGGAATCTTTAAATAGAAGAGCTCTCCTGCAGTTAAAGTAAACTTAGGGTTATGCTAAATTGAACAGAGTTCAGTGCGCTCATGACTTAAATGGATTTTCAGAATAATTTGTTCTACATGGTTGTACAGACAGCGGATCCCATCTTGGAAATGCAAAAAAAAAAAGTGTTTATGGTCTGAGATGAAGCTTAAGTTTGAAGAAATTGGATGCATCCGTTAATCAACCCCTAATAAACTGACACTGTGCAATCTCACACTTTCGCTTGTCTGAACCTATCTGCCTTATTTTGGAGGCAATTAACTTTGAGACTAAGCTGGGAAAATTATTTTATTTACACATTTTAGGCACATCTCATTGACGACAGAGCCTAGACTATGGAGTCAAGATGGAGTTCAAGCTTGTGACTAAGAAATCTTTTCAGACTCAGTATTATAGTTTAGTAGTATTAGATCAAGTCTTCTATTAAAAAGAAATAAACCTATTTATAAGTGTGCCCCTGTTCCCCACTGTACATATCCCTTTCTATTGTGCAATGGTGTTTATTCAGGCTTAGTATATAATATTGAGTATACTTGTATAAAATAATGAAAATATTTTCTATCTATTGTGCTCACAAAAACTTCAAGTAAGCCTCTCTGAGTCACTGTCAGGTTCTGGAATGACTGTCTTTACCAGGAGATGGCGCCTAAACCATTGGTGATCTAACGCAAATGAACCTTACCAGGGTAAGCCGAACATCTAATTGGGATTCTTTTCTTTTTTCAGGAATAAAAATAAAATATACTCTGTGCATGACCTGCAAATATAAGGGTATCATTGCAATAAGACAAGCTAGAAGCCTGATTCATATGGCAATAATAGGAGAAAGATTCAGAACCAGAAGACTTAAAAAAAACCAACCCTTAGGATCAAGAAAGTATTGTAATTTTGTAATTGCGACCAAAGAAAATTTAAGCAAAGTCTTACAAAGTAGTGGAAATTTTGTTTGAATTATTAGATTCTTAAAGTAAAATAACCACAAATGTCTTTGTCTGGGAGTCTACTGTGAAGGATCCTCTAAATAAAGAAGACAGGACTGTTTTTTCCTTCATCTACCACCCCCACAAATTGAGCACTGAAAATGTTGTGAGAGTGTTTGACTCTCTTTTCCAAGGTTCTCCACAATGGATGTCTTGAATGATAGGAGAGAGAACAGAGGCTAGCGAGAGCCGAGGCAATGGAGGAGGAGTAAAAAGAGGAGTAAAATCAGCCTTTGCCCTGCAGTTTGGTATGACACTCATTATCTGAAGTGGGCCATTCTGAGAAAGGAGGAGGTTGCCTGTCACAACAGATGTTGATTACACAAAACAGGGTAGTTTGGAAGTATGCGTGAATAAAACACAAGCTCACACACACATGCACACACACAAACAGGGTTATTGTTGGTGCTTTGTCACCAGTCTTAATTGATTGTAATCACCATTCCTTCTTGGCTAACCTCCTCTGTTCTTGAAGTGCAAGTTATTGCTCATTATCTGAGATGGCATGGACCTACAATAATCTATCAACAATAACAATTGGACTGGATGTTTTCTTCCCTCTCTAATCCTGCACCTGTAAGTATTTTAGGTCCAGCTCTTTTCTGAAATTTTATACCGTAGGCTAAAACAATTCAACTTTATAGTCTGCTGTGGAGCCCCACACTGCTTTCCTAAAGATAGTTCAGTGCAGAATTAGACAATTACAGCGCCAACTGCGACATTATTTTTGAATGAGATCATTTATTTCAAAATGGGATTTCCAGAGTATAAACCATCATAATTTATTCTTTTTTATACAGGCCTAGAATTGATAATTGCCATTGCCTGGCAGAGAAATGAAGACCTCATCATGACCAAATGGTGGCACTGTAGCCTCACAAATGAGGAGATGCCTTCTCATGGCCAGGCTGTCGGACTGATTCCAATCCAAGGTTTGAAAAGCACTTGTCTGCCCTAAATTGTTCTTATAAAGAGCTTGGAAATACTTGACTTTTCTCCTTATGTGGTTATGGATTTCCTTTTTGTACAATTAAGTACCATTAAAAGCTAATGTATCCGGTTAAACCACATTAAGGTGTTGGGGTGGACAGTGGCACAGTTATCCATCCACATATTGTGAATAGGAGCCCATTTTGGTAGCTCTTTTTTCCTTTCTTTTTTTTTTTTTTAATCTATATTGGACCATTCAGAAACTTCAGGATGAAAAAGATCAAAAAGGAAGTGTCCACAGGGCCGCTGATTTTCTGGCTGTGAGACCACCCACAGCTGCTGAGAAATAAAATGATGAAACAAAAGCAATCTGTGTTTGACTTCAGACTCACATACCTGTATCAAGCATCTCATGTGAAAACCTTTTTTTTTTTTGTTTGGCACACCACTTTTTTTTGTACCGTGCTATTTAAGGTTTTGTAAAGAGCAATTAAAAATTACATTAATAAAATATGATGAAGTAAATAGAATTCATTTAATATATTTTAAGCCCACTGTTATATTATTACATAAGTATTTTATAGGAAAAACCTTGATGCCATTTGTTAACAGCAGGTTATACAAATAAGACACAAACATGAAGCCTGTAATTTTAAGATTAAGGCACCCACCAGGGGTCGTCATGGTGCCCTTAACCACCAAGGTTATCTCACAACTGACAAGTTCAAAGCACAGCAATTATAACTGTACAGCCTTTTTCTTTCATTCTAAAATGCTATAAATGCGTATGTTTCTCCAGACCATCAAAACAAGTAAACTGTGTTGAATTCTTCACATCTAACATGAAGCTCTGTATATGGATATATGCAATTTCTGATTCTAGTGTTTGTAATGTGCACTGTAGTTTGGAGCACATCTCCATAGAGGTTAATGAGGGGGCACTCTGAAGTAATTAAAACAAGAGCATTATAAGGCAGCAGTTTCACATAAGGCACTCAGAGCAACATACCCCATACTTAATTAAAACTCTGCTGACAGCATTTTGTATCTTCTCAGGTAATCTGCTGTGAAATTAATAAGGAGAGAGAATTAAATGACTAATGTCTGCAAAGAAAGGCTATTTTTTTCTACAGTATGCATGACAAGGGTCTCTATTTGGAATGCATGATCCTTATTGCACGGGGGAAAAAAAAAAAGAAAAAAAAAAACTTCTCCAGGTTCTCACCGTAATCTGATTCCAATTTCACTTATGGTGTGACACCGCAGCGACAAGCCAGGGGACGTTTAATTGAAATGTCCATGCTTTTAATTGGATTCTGTTAAGATGTGAAATTACCTCCTGAATTACAGTCTTGTACCTTTAAATGCTGATACAGAATGGTTTCCAGCGGTGATCAGTTAAGGAGCTGAAATAATGCCTCCATTCAGCCGCACATCACTGTGTGAAGGCAAAGGAACATTCTTGAATTTAAAGACAAACAGTTCAACCTGGGGCCTTGCATTTCAAAGACAGACATTTATCTAGTGAAATGAATTGTTGTTTTTAACAGGGTAGTGCTTGAGAGACAATGCAATACTTGAACATGCTCCTGTAGCCTAGTACCTGACAAGAGATTCAAGCCATCTCCCAACTATTCTGGTGGGATTTTTTTTAATTTTTATCATTGTTGCTCTTTATCATGTTACTTTATTTAATCACACAAATGCCCTTTACTAATAATACAGCGGGTGCCAGATATCCATTGCAAGGCAAGTGAACCAGGCATCCATGATATCATAGTTAAGCTGAAGGTGTTAGCATCAGACTCTGACATGTTCAGGTAATGTGTGGGTGGGAGGCAGTAAAGCTTCCTTCACCTCCTCGAGGGTTGTGCTCTTCCAACCTCCTGCATTGAAAATTGTGAATTTTCCCATTCTGGAGCCCCGTGTCACCCTGCTGTGGCTGCGCAAAACATCCCTGCCTCCTCCACCTACATCCATGACCCCCTCTGATAAGCTTGGAGTTCATCCCTTTCAGTGATTAGTTTGCTGGCAGATTGAATGCCCATGTCTACAGCCCCGTGTCACCCGGGCTGGCTCTACCTGTGTGTGGTTGGATCAGCAGGTGGCTGGCACACTGTCCAGTGTGATACTGAAACCAATATTTATACATAACAGTTCTTTGTGTGCTCAGCAAAGCCATATTTCACATCTCATGGAGAATGTATGTGGAGTAAACCACTTTCTTGATTATTTCCTAATCATAGAAAAAATAGTTTATGCCTCCATTTGTGTTAGAGATGTACTGTATCGGAATAATTTGCAAAAAAAATTTCTGTTTGATGCTGAGATTTATATTCTGAGCAAGTGGGGATCCTAAAAATTGTGAGGTCATTAGTAACTTCTCTGCCAAAATCCCATCTCTTCAGTACACTATGTGTGTGTCTGAGTGTGTAAATTCACGTGTTTGTTTGTTTACCATACCACCGCTGGCCCAAGTTGGAGCCACAGGAGTGTGAAATAACAAGCACAAGAGGGACTTCACGCCTTTACAGAGCTGAAAAGGTAGGTTTTTGTCAGACAACTCAGTCCATTTCCATCCCAGACAAACTTTGTTTACTCCCCACCAGTCACTGCCTACCTATTTCCTAAAACCCCATACAATTAAACTGCAACATTATATATGGGTTCCCACGGGTATAGTGTGTCCAGGTTTGCTAATGCTACACCTCTGGCCTGTTTTATCGCTGTTATCAACGGCACAAGGTGCATCATTAGAAAAAGACAAACAGCCCAGTTGCTTTTTAGGGGGCAGACACGCTGACAGAAAATCAATGCTTGGTTTCCCATGAGCACCTAATTAGCTGGACACTTGTGCACTGTTGAAGCACGGGCCGGATCTCTTTGTCTGCTAAGTCGATCAGGTGAAAATGCATGAAAGACACCTTCAGAGCTGATAAAGTGTCAGAGAGGTGAGGAGTAAACACTTATGGTCTAGCATGTCTCACACCCACCCTATATGTGCTCTGGCAGACTTGATTTGAACTTTATCGTCTGTGCCACTGAAGCATTTCACACTGAGCACTGAGGGCAATATGTGCTTATCAAGTAACACAGGCAATCAAGTAAACTTTCTTATCTCAAAAATACCTCCAATGCTATATATATATGTGTGTGTGTGTGTGTGTGTATGTGTGTGAGTAAAAAAAAAAAAATAAATAAAAAAAAAATATATATATATATATATATATACATATATAGATATATATATATACACAAAAATGTATATAGATATATATATAGAGAGAGATGGATTATACAAACGTATCTATCGTGAATATCAGAGGAAAGGGTGTAAGGCTGCCATTTTTACTTCGTTCAGCTGGCTATAGCACAAGGTCAGGAAACAAGTGCTGAATATAGAGTTTTTATAGAAGTTGAGTGTCATGCAGAAGGCAAAACTCAATTGGTCTCTCTTGGAAATTCTAAACATTCAATAAAAAGGGAAGAGGTGGGGGAAAAAAAAAAAATCCAAAATGTCCAATCTTATTCTATAACCTGTTAGAGTGACACTTGCGAAATTCCACTATGGACAAGGTGGCAGTACAAACGCAGATAGACGGAAAGGAATAAAAGGGCCTTCTCATGACAAACTTTCTGGAAATGTCAGCCTTTCATGCTTTTGAGAAGACCTATTTCATATCTATTACAGCAGGCATTCTGTGTCCGATATTTCAGATTTCAGTCCTCCCCGCACTGCAAATCCTCTGCCAATCTTCCGCCCTTAAGAATCTCTGCCAGCGCCGATGCATTATTCCCCCTACCTCCTCTCTCCCCCTTTTGATGTGACAGAACAAACCGCGACCTATTAGGATTAAGGCTTTGAAAAGATCTTTGAAGCCGCTCAAGGTTCCTTTAAACTGGGGAATGACAATATGAGCTGTGTGGCAGCAGATGCTGAATGGAGTGATTGCTAGTCCTCCTCAGCGAGGTCTGCTGTCACACAACACACAGGCATACAAACACTCACACATGCGCGTGCGTCTGTTTGTGCCCGCACACGCAAACAACTTGCAGCATCCACCCTTTACCCGAAGCACTGCAGTTGTGTTTTACAGTACACATATTGAGCTCATACATGCAGATTCGGTTCAGCACTTTTTTTTTTTTTTTCTCTTTTTTAAAAATCTTTCTGCTGTGTTTTTTTTGCTCTGAATTGTCAGAGCTGACTTTGGCACCAAGCCTTTGCTGTGTCTGAACTGCTGCCCAGGATGAAAACAAACAAACAAACATGACAATACAGGAGAATTTTTTTTTTCCCCTTTAATGATCTGTTCATTTCAGGACACAGTCATGTCGAAAGCGCCATCGAAGAGAGGATGCTGAAAAGTGAAGGACAGGGGAACACATGGAAGGATGTGGGCTGCTGGAGGCCGACATGAAAGAGAGGAGTCGAAACCCACTTGTGTGTGCTCACGGAGTCTGTACGACTGGTGCGAATGAGTTTTGTGTCTACTTAAAACATAATGACATTCTGCGGGAGCAGTTTATCTGGCTGAAAATTAAAGGAGTTCAAGGTGCCTCACTTCTCAGTGTGAAGATTCTCAAAAGCACAGAAGAATTTTCATTTTTATCTTTTTTTTATGATGCCACAAAACTGACAGGGCATCTGATGATGCTGCTGTGATTGAATGCAAAGGAGAGCAAATTAAGTAAAAATGACATCCTGAATGCTGCTTATACACTTTGCTTCAGTCACACAGACATGGCAGAGTGCAAATACCATTGCTATGCATCTCCCACAATCCAAAAAAGAATTTAGCTTTCTTTTATCTAATCACTCCTCTGAATATCCCTTATCATACCTGCCTCGCCCCCTGAGGTAGCCAAGGACAGATGCGATATCAAATATTCAAACTGGGTGATTCCTGGAGAGATTTATCATGGCAAATTTCACCGGCGATCCTATTTAGATATTCACTGTCTCTTTTGCGTGGTGTCTGGGTGCCCCGGTGTGAGATGTCACAGAGAGACAGTCACTACAGATAGCTGGTCTGTGGAGAAATGAAGCCATGGGACACGCAGGGTAAAGGCTTCTCACCACACAGTCAGAGCGACAAGTTCTCAGGGAGCTGCCACCATAGAGCACATATTGATCTGCCATTGCATCTTATCTTTGTGACTCTAGATTAAAATGCTCAACATTGGCTCTCGCTCTCTCTCTCTGTCTGCCAGGCTGAAGGCCTTTCTATATCCCTGAGTGGAGGAGCTCTAATCTCCCCATGAAGTAGTGGGGGCCTATCACTGGCAGAAAAAACGTACAGTTCTCAATGCAGAATAAGGGGAGCTCAGAAATTAACCAGCTTAAAATGCTCCCCGACTAAAGGAGTAACTTGAATGATAATCAGGTTGGATCCACAGCCTGCGTCTTTTGATGCCGGTTGTTGTTTTTCCATTAGAGATTGTTTTGCTGGGTGAGATTTCTGAGTTTTCCCCTCCTCCCCCCTTTTGCCACTCTTTCTTCTTCTTCAGCCGCTGTTGTATCACGATCCAAACAATTGGCTGTTGTAACTGTATGTATTCCTCTTGTGGGAAATGGCTGGGAATCAGATCCTCTCGGGTCTTGTTTAATGTCCTGTCCAAATGAGCGGGGAAGAGTTGAGGCTCTGACAAAAAAAAAAAGAAAAACGGGTAGGAATAAAAGGGGAGAAAGCCTGGGCAGACAGACGGATGAGCCCCAGGCTCCAGGGCTTTGACTTTGGCCAAACAAACGTTTGTTTTTCAAAGTGTTTTTATAGTAGGATGGATTAAGGCGGATGTGGACCAAAGCAACCCCCCCCCAACCACCCCTGCCCATCCGTGGTCTTGTCAAACGGTGCATTGAGAAGAGGGGTCGCACCTGTTAGGGCAGCCCAGAGGAGCAGGACCAGGATGATATTGAGCAGGGCTTTGTGGGTATCAGAGTCAAAACAAAGCTGTCAGCCAGGGCTCATTCATCTTTGATGTTCATTGATGAGGAAACTGGTGGGCCTCAACAGGGCATTGTTTCCTCTAAGTGGTGCCCATTGATAGCTAGAAAGCCACGTTTGTTTTTAGTCTCTGACGGGTGGAGCTCATTTTAAAAGGCTTAATGGTGCATTTAACCAGTCCAAAACACTGTGCTTTGGAGCCCTCAGTGCACCATTGGCTCGGGCCTGTCTTCCTGCTTCCTAAATGGCCTATAAACAATAATAAAATGCTAATCATGTGTGAATGGCCAACACCGGTGGGCATGCATGTATTGTCAAGCCCTGGGCTCTTCTAAATGCCTGCTGTGACAAATCAAGATCCAGAAACGAGGGCATTTGACTGCCACCGTGTCTGCTTCCTGGCCCATTCTCCACCTCTCCACTCTCTTTGTCATAAAAACCTGGATAGCCTTCATAAAGTGCATTTCTCATGCTATTGTTCAGCTAATCATATCCTCTCCAACAATTTCAGGATGTGAAAAGATAAGATAGGGAATATTAATGCCATATCGCCTCATCTCAAATTATGAAAATGTGTGGATGGGGAGGAGGGCAACGAGGAGGGGGTGGTGGTGGTGGAGGGGGGAGGAAATAGAAATCAATTTGTAGCACTTCCATTTTGTGTATTGCCTTGAAAAGAAAACAGTAATTTTCCATGTTATCTGCCTCAAATCCTATTAGAATCAGGTTAATTTAGTGGCACAGATTTCAAAACGTTATCATATCGTCCTATCAGGTGATGTCTTTGAGTGCTCTCTGTTTGCAAGGTGTAAATGTTCAAAATTTCATATCATGTCAGATACCGTATCTGACTGACACCTGATCTTGGATATCACTTGCAGGATGGTGAATGCAGGAACACCTTATTAATTAAATTCCCAATAGTCATAAGCCTACTGTGTGGTCCACCTTTGAATGAACTGAATGTAACTGTACTGCAGATCAAAGTCTTTCCATTTGCTTTGAAACATGACAAGTTATTTACAATTTAACTCTCAGCCTGATCTGATATGCCTTGTTCTTTTTTTTTTTTTTTTTTTTTTTTAATTATTTCTTTTTATTATAATTGTTTTTATGGGGGCAATAAATTTAAAAAAATTTAAATAAAAAAAAAAAATACATCTTGCCTAAAGTGTACACTCTACAAAGGTACAATATAAAATATATTATTTCTAGTAACTAACATGAATACCTTGAATGACTTTGTATTAAAATGGTTTGCGAGTTTCAAACGCTTCACCTCTTGTGAGGAATGTCAGAGCTGCATGCTCATAATTTACCACTATAGATTCTGAATTCATGCATATGACTGTGCCCTCCTCAAGAGCAGGCCCCTATTGTTTTGAAAAAAAAATCAAGGACTCTTGCCTTGTTTCAGTGCAGAGGTGTATCAAGGATGCACAGCCACATCTTACCTTAAATAAGGGTCTCTGTTTACACCTTCAAAGCACTGAAAGGAGAAGCTCTCTCAGAGTTTCTTTTTCTCTCCCTCCTGATTGTTTGCCAGCTTGATTCGCTCGGATTCTTAAATGATAGGCTCATATAGAGTCCCAGACTTTGTTTACGCAGGCCCGTGTATTGGTTGGCTGTCTCCTTAAGCGTGAGGAGATATGCAAGAGCAATCAAATATTTCTATGTCTTGTATAAATGATGGTGGATGGGGAGAGGAAGTTTGAATTTTTCACTCCTCATTTGTGGTTCAATTGCCAGAGTGTGTATTGCCTGTTTTTCTGGAAGGAAAATAGATGGCTTTGTCACTCAGTATGCATAAACTGTTGGTCTGTTTGTTGTACGCTGTCAACGGAAATGATAGCAATTCTATTTGTCTTATGAGAAAGACATTGTTGCAAAGTCTGAATAGCGGTTTTCATGAAAGGGATTGATTGTCCATTCTGAAGTTATTTTCCTCAGACATTATATGACATACTGTATCTCCATAAACCCTTTAAAATACTAAAACCCCTGTCACAATGTGATATGTTAAGAGGATAGCAGGAAGGAAACTTGACATTTTTTGCATGCTGCTGGAGGTAGTATCTGGCAAAAAAAAAAACTCCCCGGTAATTATGAGCTACTCGTCCAACACTAACAGTACATCGCAGAGATTGCAATTTGTCTCTTTATCTGAAATGACAGACTGTCACACATACAGCCCGTCCACATCTTCCTTGCAGTCTCATATCATTCAGCACTTGAACCAAACATATATTTCTATCAAGGCGCGGGAGAATAGCATCCTCCGTTTGGCGCAGAGGAGGTGTGTCCCCTTCTATCTTCACGAGAGAGAGAGGTAGAGAGAGGGGGGTGGATGGGTGAGGGTACCTCTCTTTTGTTCACTCCCCTCTCTAACTGGTAGTGTTTGACTTCCCCCAGCCAGGAGTGGGTAATTCTGGAGCCCTGTGTGAGGTTGTTAGATCACTGAGGCCCAAGACAGCACCATTCTTTGCAGACCCTTGACAGCAAATATGTGGTAATGATATTGTCTCCTGCTGGGTAATAACACACAATTCAGACTGCCACATACTGCAGTCGCCGGGGAAAAAATGGAGGGGAGAGAAAAAAAGAATTACACTGAAGTACTGGAGGAAAATGACCGGAGAAATGTCTTCAACCTGAAGTGCTATATTGAAAAAAATTCACTCCTGCAGGACACTGCAGTGGGAAAAACTGTTTCATTCCCTTCATCTCAGAGTGATGTGAACAGAAACTGCTGTCTGTCATAGAAACAAAGTGGTTTCCATGCAAATGTCCATTTCTGGTCAGTTTGGTTTTCTTCAAAATGGGCCTTTTATTTTAATGAACATTATATTTTCACTTGAATATTTCAAGAAGTCCATGTAAATGCTAAACACTTCAGTTAGCAGGTCTGGTTGTTTAACAAAAGCCATGGCTTAAAATGACTAAAGCCTTTTGTTCCCATATAACACACCGCATAGTTAGTGTTTAGTACAAACAGCATTTTCCTACTATGGAGACCCTCCATTGTTAACAAGACCACACTGGCAGCTTCAACCTTGACCTTTGTGTTGCTCCACTTGGTACTCGGCTTGTAACTGTCAACACCATCCATCACTGGCCAATCAGGGCCTGGAAAAGGGGCCGGTCCCCCTGCTGTACTGTGAAATTGTGGCATGTGATCCTTAATGTGCGTGAAGTAGACAAGGCCTTGACACAATGCATCAAGCTTCAGGGGGGCTGCTCTGTGCTAGTCTATTAGCCTCCCGCTGTGCCCCTGGCTGCCTGGACGTATTCCTCGGGATAAGTTGGAATAATAGTGTTATGTCTGCGTGCCTCTAAGACACTGGCTTAAGCCTTGTCTGTCAATCAAAGCCCTGACCAGTTAGACAGGTTGTCAAGTCGAACACAAAACAGAATTTTTTAGCGAGAAATATTGCCAGTGACAGATTTGGATGATATATGGGCAATCGTCAGCTCCAAATGAACCCTCTTCTCACATCAAAATTGTCTTGTCTGGTCTCCTCTGCTAGTGTCCATGATCTTAGATACAGACCTCGCTTCTCTGTGTAGAGCATGAGAGAGAGAGAGAGAGTGAGAGTGACTCCCTTTCCTTATTCATACATTTGACTGCCAGAGCAGCATTGTGCAATGGGCTAAAATAAATGAGAGCACCATGTAAAAAGGTAGCCTTGATACCGCGCGACTGGGTGCAAAAGGGAGGCACATTGAAACGGAAGAATTCATCTTTTCTATCAGCCCCTCCGCTCATGAGTTGAACCAGGTATTCAAATGGGTTCAATCTCAGCCGCTCAGATTTGCATAACACAGACAGATGAACTCAAGTGATTGAATTGAGCTAGGTGGAGTGAGAAAAAACAGAAAAGAAAATGAATTTCCAAGCGAATTAGGAAATGATGGAAACGGCAAAGGGTACATTATTTATTTTTCACACTGAAATAATTACGGAATTAACCTTTCCTTCCAGAGTGACAGCCCTCTAAACCCTCTTTATCACACCGAATTTGATGCGTTGGACTCTCTTGGAAAAAACTTGACTCTTTTGACGAATAAAACAATATTACCTTGTCTCCTCTGAGGCTTTTTCTTGTCTCTGCCATACCTGTGTCTATTCTACCAATAGTCCAAACTGGTCAGCTGATCTGCATCCATCGAGTAACACTCCATCCACAACACTTTCATTTTTGTTTTTAAACTAAATTTAGCTCCATTCAGACCACAGACGACGTATTAAATAGTGGACAGAGCAACATCACTAACTGGTTTGTGGACTACTGTTTTAAAGCCTTGAGTTTAGAACTGTAGCATCTTGTGTTATGGGAGAAGTGTCATATTTGAATAAGTGATGAAACTGGGGAGTAATATGTGTTGCTACCACTGACTGTGTGACACCTAGCAGACAGCTAGCAGCTGCTGACAGTCAAAGCAGTCATGCCCTTAATTATACATAATTTAAAGCCTTAATATAATTTGAATGAGTTGCATAAAAAAATCTAGTATGCTGGGCATGTGTGTGCTAGTGTAAACAAGATCCAGATAGTTGGTTGCTGCAGAAATGTCAATGCAAAGAAAGAAATAATTAAAAAGAAAAGCAGTTAGGGACAGACAAGACCAGAGATTTCTTTGCTTGAACCAGTGCTGAAGAAAAAGAAAACACGTCATGTTCCCCATAAGCTAACGTTGCAAAAGAAGCAGTTGTAAAAAAGTGGATGGATTTTTTTGAGCTCATAAACTCTGAAAAATGACACCTTTAGCCATCATCAATAAAATAAATAAAGAGCCACTAGAAAAAAACATATGATCCCCATTCAAGTTAGCTGAAGTTAGCCCAGCCTCAGCTGGCTCAAGTCTCTAATGCATAAGTTGATGTTGCTTGTGTGACTTTTGGTGTGTGGTCTGTCTAGATACATATTTTAAAAATTATTGTACTCAGTTTTACAGCAAAATGCAATTTTTTTAACTTGCAAAATTATGTTTTAAATGGTCAAACCTCCTATGTGCAATCAGTGGCACAACTCAATCCCTCCATAGGCTACTACGCATATTTTTTCTGGAATAAGGGCTCTTGGTCGTCCACTTAAAAGGCCCCACACTGCAGAAGCTATGCAGAAAATCAGGGTAATTTTATCGCTTGCTAGTTGAACTTTTTTGGCTTCATGCACCACTGAGCAACTTTCATAGGATAGGAATGAACGGGGCCCTGCCTCTGACACTTCATCTAGTTCCCCTCATTACATCCATGAGGAAAACTGTCATTGAAATAACACACAAAGGATGATCACAGCTGTGATTAACATGACTTTGTGATAAAAGACCCAATCATAAAGTGAATGTGGGTGTCTGAATAATGCAAAACGCAACTCTTGAATTTTTAAACTCAACCAGCGTCAAGAGCTTTTTAAATATCTTCATTTTAGGACTCTAAAACATTCAAGCACCGTTGAAGCCAGGTGTAAATGTATTAATAGCTATACATATCAAAACCCAAACATAGTGTGGTTGAAACCCCAGCCCCACCCTGTGGTCATGTTTCGTTTGCCATCAGTGATGTAACACTAATGCCCGTGCAACTTCCCCATGACTGGCAGTGACCACTATAGAGTCACAACACTGCAGGAGGGGAAAAAGCAATTTCATGGTTCACTCTGTGGTTAATGTGCTGCTGTAATCTTTAGAGAGGCTTGTCTTTTTTGTTTAAGTTTCACAGAATAAAGGGTTGGACTATCGTAAGCATGGGCCAATTAATCACTGGGCTAAAAGGTGGCAGGAAGCCATCCACTGGGAAAGGGCTGTGGTGAAAGTGAGTGTTTGTGTGTGTGTGTTTACTTTAACAAAATAAATTCTTCAAAAATGACTCTATTTTATTTTGTTGATGCATGTGCTGACATCAGCTGGTGTGTGTATATATTTATCTGACTGTGCAGTATGTGCTTTTTCAGGAAGGGGGGGGGGGGGGTTACTTTTACTCTTTACCACATGTACCTTTTGTGTGTGTTTGCGTGCTGTGCTCACACAGTCAGGTAAGCTTCTCTAATTGCTGCGAGGTGCATTAGCACTCAACCGCCTCTCTCTCTCTCTTCCCGTGTCTTTGTTTTTCCTCTCAGTGCCAGTCTGCGGGCCAGAAGACAATCAGACCAGAAGGGTCATTTTCTGCAAGAGCTCACCTCCCTCCTCCAAGCCTCACCGCTGACAGGCTCACGCTCGGCAGGAACCCTAAATTAACACTTGACGTCTGCGAGGCTCAGCCCTGATGAGGCCGCGGAGAGACAAAATGTCAGAAAACAAACACTCCATCATTTTTGCTTCATTTCCTCTACCACAGGAGGAAACACACTCACCTGGAGGGCTTGAGAGGGCCGCGGTGACATTCACTCCCCTATCTGTTGCTGTGGATCAGCCCTGGTGCCTACTGGCCAAGGTGAGGGGTTGAGACCAAGTAAGAACAGAGGGATGCTGAGTAGGAGCTGAAAATTAAGTCATCATAATCATGAAGCAACCGGAGGGAGAACTGAATCAATTGACACCTGTTGGATTTAGATTGACTCCATTCTATTTAATTCAACACACCAAAGACAGAAATTGGATTATAACCAAATTTGTACTTTTCAAGTCACCATCTCCAAAATACAAATACATTTAGAAATTTTATGCAAAAAAAAAAATAAAAATAAAAAAAAATTGACGTCTTTATTCTCCTGCATTTGGATTGCAATCACCTACATTCTGCCATTACCAAGTAAATGATTTGTTTTCCTGAGCGCATCAACAACAACCCTTGTAATTATTCCTCACTGGGGATGTGCACAACACTAGGACTCAACACTGTAGAGTAGTATGATACTATTTGAAGCCTACTTCAAACACAGTGCCCCCAGCGAGTTACGATAGCGCCAGTGTCTATTTTATTATTTGCTTTATCTCTTTGTTGCGTGAGAGTTTATTTGTTTACATGAGAGGGATTGGAGGTTTGGTGATCTGAGCAAATTGCAGCAGAAAGTACTTCAGATGGGAATGACTGTAATTAGCATGCTCTTAAATGTGGAACGCTCTCCTAATGTTTTTGTTTACGTGGGGCAGCTGATCTGTGACTCGGTGCGGGGGCGGCCCACAGGCAGGTTAAAATCACTTGTCATGCCAGAGATCATCATTATGAGCTTACAATTGGTCAGTGTTGAGGAACAATCACAGCAGCGCCAGGTAGACACTCTACAACCAGCCCATGCTGTGAGATTTCGTGCGTAATTTTGTATTTATAGTTGTGTTTTCCAGAGTGGATAATTTGAAAATACAAGTACGTTCATGTGTGTATGTTTGCATGTGGTCATGCTCATATTGTGGCTCGTATTTTTTTTTCTTTTTTTTTTTTCCAAGCTTACTTCACTGCCTTTCCTTAATCTCTGCATCTACACTGAAGCATATGTTCCATGACACTCATTAAGAGTCAATTAAGAATTTGCTGGTGTGCCCAGTTATTCAGTAAGTGATTATATTTCACTGGAGGATAATATCCAGGTAAATTAAGATTTCGTTTTAATTCAGCCCTGGTTGTCGCTGCATCTCCATTTCACATCATGAACAATTGAGATCTTATCATGGATTAAAGTGGGGGATATTACACCTAATTTAAAATATGCACATTTACAACAGCACGTACAGCTTAAGCATCAGACATGATATTGTGAAAAAAAAAGGAAGGGAGCGAAACAATTAAGCACCTTAAGCACAAAACTCAAAAGCCTGTGAGGTACAATTCATCAAATTGGTAGAGGAATTCAGGGCGGAAACACTGCCTTAAAGAGTTCTTGAGAAAGATGAAGGGAGGCAGCTGAAGAGAAGGAGACACGAAAGGAGCAAAGAGGAGACAGGAAGTTGGGAGACATTGCAAAGAGGCTGCCATGGTAGTCAGGTGACAGCGGGACAAAGTTGTCCTTGTTTAAAATGGAAATCTTTCCAGACTTCCTCCCTCTTGCCCTCTTCCCCTCCCTCCCTCCACCCTCCGAGAGCCCATTGCGAGTGCTAAGCTCCGGCATCTGAAGTGGCAACACTTGAGATGGTGAAAGTGACAACATCTTAACATAAGCTGAGGGGCTAAAGTGAAAGTCAGTGCGAACCCCCCAACCAACCTCTTTCCACCCACATCCTTCACCCTTGCTCTGTCATCCCTCTTACGTCCTCCACCCCCCCCTCCCTCACCCGCCCCACCCTCACGCCTTGGCCACAATGTAACCAAGCTGTGGCTGCTTGGACATCCGACCTGCCTCCTAAAATGCAAAAGTTGCCGGTGCAGAGCAGGGATGAGACTTCCCCCCCGACTCAGGGAGTGAAAAGAAAAGGTGAAAAGTTTAGGAGAAAGGAGTGCTCTCTCCATTTCCCCTCTTTCAACGTTTCACTGTCATCGTTGGTCCTTCCTTCCACTTCCAGTCACAGGTGCCTCCAAACATAACTGGAAGCATGTAATCCGCCCAAATCCAGCCTCTTCCGAGGAGTGTAAAACCAGGAATGTTCTGTGGGGGTCACTGGATTAGACAGAATTCATGGTGGTAGCTTGGCTTGAGAGGCGGAATTAGCAGAGTAGGGAAAAAAGGGAGACGAGGACTGAACTGGTTTTGTATTAAAATGAGCTTACCAGGTGGTCTCCCTCCCAAAAGTGGACACAGTGTGTCAAGTAATCTGAAAAGCCCCCGGGTGTTTGTTGCTCATTGGCCAGAGGCCTGGTAAAAAGAGAGAGCGAGGGACTGAGAGAAAGCGCGAGAAAGGGGGGGGGGCTGGCGAGGGAGGTGGCACTGATGCGGCCATTGAGGCCTCAGTGAAATGTCTGTCAGGCTTGGTTTACCACAACCACAGCAGTGATTAGGCCCCTTTTGATGACTGGTTTAGTTTTCTGTCCATTGGCAAGAAAGTGAGAATGGACAAGAGGGAGGGGTGGGGTGGGGGGAGCGGGGTTGGGTTGCATTGGGAGACTTTGGGGGTGGGCGTTTACGCACTGTTGCAGGAAAACGGGAGGGGTGGAGACGGAGGGTGTGTGGGGTGTGTGTGTATGTGTATGTGTGTGTGTGCGTGTGAGGGGGGGGGTGTATATTAATGTCTTGCACCAGGGAGCTCCTACGTAATTTCCCAGCGGGTCGTGGGGTCAGGTTTGTATTTAGTTAGTGGTAATGATCTCGTTAGGGATCTGAATGGACCACCGTCTAAGCCCATTGAGGAAAGCGAGTGTGCCTCCCCATCCCCCACCTCTGCCTGCCTTGTGTGGGCTTACACAGCCCGTGAACTGTGATTAATGGACTTCCAGGGCTTAATAACTTGCAAAACAGTATTAAACAAGGGAGGCCCCAGGACAATCGGAGAGGCTACCCAGGCGGAGTAGGAGGTGGCTGTAAACAGTGCCCGGCAACAATTGCAATGCATGGAATTAATTGAGATGGGCCACTCACAATGCTACAGCTGGCTAGTGGCAGGGAGCCAGGCCTGGGAGAAAGCTTCACTGGTGCTTCCAGGTGGCCCAGACCAGGCCAGGCCTTTTCAGTTTTGTAAGTGTTAAAAAATAGAAGGGGAGAAAGGCTACATTTGTGATGGGGAGACAGTGAGAGGAAGCCATTGAGCAGAGACAAGAAAGAGATTAAAGAGCACAGAGAGTGATAAGCAGATAATAGGGGGACACATTCAATGGAACAAGTAATCCTTGACACGCAAGCACAAATATGAAGCCTTTTGTCTCTTGTGTCTAATTCAAGCCAGAATGCGTAAAAGTGGCAAAGCAAGAATAGTGATCCACATTAACACAGTACACAGAGACAGATAAAACACACTCATCCGTCCCAAGTGCACACACACACACTAACACACACACATACACAAACACCCGCATTTCATCACCAAACTCCCACCCCCTTGCCACCCTTCCCACATCCCCTGGACGTCTTATATTCTTTTTCTTTTTCCCACCCTTGTGCCCTCTTGTCTGCAAACAAACGATCCCAGCGTGGAGTCGTGAGTACTGATGTGTTCAGACCACCCTTCACTCTGTCACAGAGCTCGTCCTTTCTCCCAAGCGTCGGTGTGCATTTTATGCCGGTATAATCATACATTTGTAAATATAAGCGATGGGATCACTTGTGTCAGGGAAAAGCACATTTTAATGGACAAGAGGGGTGTATCATATTCTATATAGTGACAATGCTTCTATTTAACAGATGATTTTTTAATTGACTGGTTTGTGTTCAGTGACATTTATATTTATATTGAACATGCTTTGTTTAATCTGTGATCTTGTCCAGAAAATAAATTTGTGGAAGTAAGTTTGAAAATGAACAATAAGAGTGATTGCCATTGTTGAGACAAACATAATGCCCTCAGCATGATTTTTGCAACTGCAGGGAGTGAAAACTGGCATGAAACTGCAAAATTGCTCAGTGTGTGTTCAATTATAGGTAATTATGAAACAATTTGGAAAGCATTTGATTAAAACATGAACAGGTAGTTTCTCCCATCATGAGGCATATGTGAGATAAATGTTTTTGTCGAACACAATCTAACTATTGTTTTTATCCCTTAATCTCTTAAAATTATAATTGGTGACAGTTTCATAATGGCAAAATAGCATCATGTTGTAATATATATGAGTAATTCAGACATATGAGGACTTGCTTTGCTTGCTTGAGTGAGAAAAATTTCAATAATCCACATTTGATGTAAAAAATGTAGTTTTTGCTTGTTTCATAATACAAGGAATAAAAATGAAGAATAATTGCATGTAGGGAAAAACAGCAAACAGAGGAAGCTTTGCTGTTTCTGCTGTTTGACATTCTCTCCAGTGTGTTTGGCTTTTCTCAACAGTGACTCATCTCCAAATGAGTGACACCGAGGTCATCCTAATCTGCTTGTCTTGCAGATCAGAGAAGAGTTGGACAAAAGCTCACTTTTCCTTTCACTCAGTCCAAGATGTCTCCAAAGTATTTACCCAAACCCTTTACTTAATCAGCGGCTGAGAGGTTATTCAGAACCACCGTCTGATGCTCCTTCCAGCTTTCTGATTTGTATTTGTGTGTGTGTGTGTGCATGCGGAAAATGAAAAAAGTGAAAGTGAGAGTTAAAAACATTTATGAGCAATTCTGCAGCAGTAAAAAACCCAAATTGATCAGGTTTTGGATATAATAGAGATATTAATTTGGGATCGTGTCATAATGTATCTTTATGCAGTTGTTTCAAATTTATATACAATTACATGAAATTATGACATTTAATATGTGCGTGTGTTGGAATACATACTGTTGCATTATCTCTGTATCTCTCTCTCTCACCTCACAGCTGTCGCCCGCACTCCCCCGCCCCGCTCACCCTCTCTTGCATCAGGGTGTGGGTGCAGCGGGTGCAGCGGGGGCCTTGGACCTGACGAGGCCGAGAAGGGATCCACTGCTGTGCTAAGCCTCTGGCTCCCTGCTCCCTCCCCACCTCCTCACATCATGAATAATGGAGGAGAGAAATACATTTATCTTTTAATAGCCCCGGCCCCCTGGCTGAGACCGTTCAGTCTGGCCCAAACCGCCACAGCACAGGGCTGAGGTTTCTAAACACCCACACGACCCCACCCCACCCGTGATTGTCTCTGCTCCTTTTTGAAGTTGGGCGCTTCTTAGTGTCCTAGAGATGGGTAATCAGGCTTGATTTTGGAAGGGTCAGGCCATCTTTAAAATGGGCGGTCATCACCAAGTTTGACCATGGAGACTATGTTCATGTTCTGTGTAAGAATTATTCTAATTTCATCAGACATATTCACAACCCAGGTTTGAATTTAAAACTCAAAAATGTACATGAAGAGAAAATTTTGGTTGTGCAACGAAAGTGTAGAAGGACTGTGAAGGAAGCAGCAGTAAGGTAATTGTGATGTAGAAATATTGTAGTTTTACTCAAAACTAATGCTGGAAGAAGGGGTCTGTTTTTGGTTTAAATGTTAAGTGTTAACAAAATACTATAAAATAAAATATCTGACTATTACGACAATGCGGGCTGTGTGGTTCATGTGGTTTTCATAAAAATATTTTGTTTGAGAAATCTTGCCTTCGAGATGAATATCTGAATTTTGAGGAAATTAAATACAACATATGTCCCTCTATGTGTCTATTTTCCCTGAACTTATAAATATTATAATGCTGAGTTTTAACGCTGAGAGCCCAGATGCACACACATGCGCAAACAGATTGTCACACTTCAAACAAAACCTAATACAGTTTACATAATCGCTATTAATACCGATATGTGCATGAAACACAGACCCTCTGTCCATCTCTGTTGTCACGCTATTTCTAATAAGATACTTTGATTTCAAATCAGCCTGGCCCTTAATACGCTTCGTATCGGTGCACCATAATGTGGGAATAACACGGTCTTTTTCTATTTAACCAGGATCAGGAGGATTTCCGTCCGGCCTCATCGTCCTCATTGCTTACACATCTGTATGTGTGGGCTCTGGGGAAGGCAGAGTGTAGCTGGGTACCCTCTGTTTGTCTACGCTGATTTAAGGCTCAAACAGCTCTCGCTGTGACACCTGCAATAAACCAAACAGGAGAGGGATTGAATCGGCCTGCAGTGGCTCCGATATTCTTTTGACGCTGAATCTATTCAACTGAGGAGTGAGTTTAGAAGACAGTTATTCACACAATAATCATTTTTTTTATGCCTCAGGTTGTTGTTAATGTTAAAGAAATGGCTCAACTGTATTTTATGCAGTACAAAACTTGTTCTTTGTAAATCTGTCTCACTAAATTTTTGCAGCATTTATTTAATACAGTAATAGTTTTTGTGGGAGAATTTTTTTGAATTTCAATAACTATATAAAGTGATAAAAAAGCACTTCTATATGTAATGTCCATTTATTTTAACAGCTGTTTTTGATTAAATAATATGTAATTGTTTCTGTCCTTTCACTGTCAGCAGAGCCTTGATTTTGTGATTATTAAATGGGTTTTATTGTTAAAAATGATTTGATTGTTAAACAAAATTTTAGGCAACACTTATGATAATATATATATGAGTGCCATGTAACTGATAAATTGAAAATACATTTTAATGCCACAAAAAATGCATAAGCATTAGCTATAATTAGTTTCATCACAAGGGGTTTTTTTTTTTTTAATGAACTCAGGTTAGGTTTTATTCTATTTTTTTAATGTTATGTTCATATGTAGGAGTCAACGATACCAACAAACAATTTGAGAGATTTTTATATCGATAATTTAACTGTGATCAGATTATCACATAACTGTGAAAAAATACAGGGAACAAAACACACTTGAGAAACACTGAAGCTGACATTACTTTTTCTGCCAACAATAACAAGTTCAAGCACACACTTCTTCCCAACATGCCCCCTCCTCCCCCTCCCAACACACACACACACACATGCACGCACGCACACACACACACACACACACACACACACACACACACAAACACAGCGTAACCTAAATCTCTTTTCTCTCCATAGCCACACACACACACACACACACACAACCCGTTCGGCACCAAACCCCTCTTACCCACCACTCCCCTGCACCCAAAGCCTTCAAGCAGCCCCGAGCTTGTGTAGTCATGCGTCAGTTGCCCGGCGTTGGGGATGAGGCCTTGCTAGCCGTGGCTGTAGCTGGGTCCTAGCCAGCAACTCCTCAGCTCCCTGCTCTGCTCTATGGAAGGCAGAGAAGCTGAAAGCACCATTTATCATCACTTGTGTGGGCAGCATCACCACGGCAACGCTCGGGCTGGCAAATGCCACTGCTGTGAATACTAATGAGGCTCTTGGCAGGCCTGTGTTGGCGTCAATGGGGCCAGGGTTGTACTCTACGTGTGTATGTGTGCGTGTGTGCGTGTGAGTGTGTGTTTTCGTGTGTGCATGCATGCGAGCGAGCGGGTGCAGGGCTCTAGGAGGGCTACAGTTGAGGTAAACAGTCCAAAGGAAATCAATTAAGTGTTTCCACAGTGTTTGGCAAGCGCTCTAATCTTCAGCACCACATTTTAAAATAAGGGCGGAATCTGCCTTTAATACCCCCTCTGCTTTCTGCATGACAATAAACAAGCAGGCAACAATAAACAGCCGAGCACAGCCGAGCTTGACTAAGTCCTCCAGTCGTTACTTTGAGAAAACACAAGTGAAGTCATTACTCCAGAGTTCTTTAGCTTTCTTCCTTATGCAGTTTGTCTGCTCAGAATATTGTATAATTAAACTAAATATCAGCAAATTATTTCCCTAAGGTTTCGTGTTTTATGGACACAAAGTTTATTAGTGAAACAATCTTGGATGAGGTTGCGCTGTGCATCCCTGAGTGAGGGCTGCAAGGCAATTTGAGCTAATGTAATAAAGTATCAGCAGTGCACTGACATGAACTGGATCACACCTGCCTTTCTGCTACTGACACTGGCTTTTAGCTTCAGCGGGGCCTTCACGCCGTCACCTGTAAGAGACGCTCCTCTCTCCCTCCCTTCTGTTTCTCCGTGACTCTTATGTCAGAGTGATGCTGTGAATAAATTGGGCTGGAGCGTGGCTGCTCTGCTCTTTATTGATTCAGGCACTTTGATTGAGCAGGGATCTAATCAATTCTTCAGTGGTAGTGAGACGCCAGAGTAAAATTATTCTTAGGCAAACCCTTCAAACGACTTGTCATTAATTTGCCTCTTTTACTGGCACTTGTTTGCTGGGAACGAGATGCGTTTTGGGCTTTCTCTGTCTATTAGCGGGGTTGTGCTCCTGGGATTTTCATGGGCTGCTAAGCTTAGGGATGGAAGAGAGAATGTGTGCGTTTGTGTTTTTGTGTACGAAGCTGTTTATGTGTATGTGAACGTGGGGTGATTGGGCACACTATGCTTGCTCATCCTTACAGAGTGACTTATTAGTGCTAATTGGGAAGGACAGTTCAAACAAGCACAGAGGAGTGGTTGTCACACAAGCGTGACATGAGTGTAGAGAGGCAGGCAGTGCCGGGTGCTCTTCCCAGCTTTAGCCCTCCCTTTTCCCCAAAACTAGCCCTCTCTGAGCCCACACCCCCTCCTTCTCCTGGTTGTCCCCGGCCCCTGGCCTGGCCCCGCAGAGTGGCCACAGAGTGGGCTCTTTGTCTGGACACGGCCATTAGCAGTCAGCGGACTTCAGAAATGTGAGCGGGACAAGGCAGTGGACAGAGGCGCAGACAGAAACATGGCTGTCTGAGACACTTAGGAAGTCAACAGCTGACGGAAGGGCCAACACAAAGGAGGAGCTGCTGAAGCATGGGGAGCGTGATCTGCATAGAATATAGACCTCCCTCACTTTTTCTGCTTGTGCACTTCATGGAGAGCACACGCAAACAGCCACATGAGTCCAGACTCACACGTTATCCACATAAACATGCCTGATATGCTGCCGAAGAACACAAAACACACACACACACACACAGGCAAATACACACAAGACTTTACACAGATGTGAATGTGCTGCATCAATGCCTCCATTAGCTGGTGCAGAAGATGCTCTGACACCACAATATGATTGGAAAGGCATTCCCTCTGCCCTGAACCCTCTAGTTAATGATGAATCAACCGGTGGTGCATAGACACCAGGACCTCTTCCTGGAAAATGCTCCATACTTCTATTTAGCACGTTTTTTTTTTTTTTTTTTTCACTAAAAGATGCTAATTCCAATGATTATTTAGTACCATAATAGCTGCAATTATATTCTGCACAAACTGATATAAGGTATAAGCACCAATTAGCAACTGGTCATTATCTTAAGCATTTGGTGCAGGGAGAGTGAAGTAATAGGCAACCATTCAGTAACCCCTGCTCAGAAAAATGACTGCATAGTGCCTCAGTAATTAGTGGAGCTTGTTTGCCTTTAGTCTTGAAAGTGGGTTGTGTTTTCACTAACCTGCATTACTGCTGCTTGCAGTCATATTTTGCTATTATACAGACAGCCTTGCTATTAATGGGAGGACAGAGCTGTGTTTTAATTATTCTCTATTTGGTTATAACAAGAGGGCACTTTCAATGAAGTAGTCCTTTTTTCTGGAAATACTTATCATTTTCATGTAAATCTATGGATGTTGTGTAATATATATATATATATATATATATATATACACACATATATATATATATATATATATATGTACTTAGCTATTTCAGAAATGGACAGATGAAACCAAATATTGGTGTGAAGATGGCAACATAGTGTGCCAAATTTCCATACAAACATGCATTTACTGCCCAGCTGAAAGAGGTTGGTTTCATGACAGTAATAATGGAAAATTCTGGAATATATAAAAAGCACTGTGTTCAAATGGTATGTAATGGTGATGGCCCGGGCTCTGTGCTGTGTGTGTGTGCTTTCTCAAAGCCATGCCAGCGAGGATCACAAGAGCCGTATCAAAGCACTCGGCCACCATGCGAAATGTCTTCTCGCAGCAGGAGGTTGTGGGATTGTTGTCGGCATCCCAACTCTCTTTGAATGTCAGCCTCACTAACAGGGCAGTTGGTCTACACGGCACTACTGACAACACAGCTACACTTTCAACTTTTATTCTTTAATTTTTTTCCCCCCTTTTTTTTTGCCCGGGCACAGTGCCTCTCAATGGCAAAGAAGATGACAGACACATGAACTATTCTGGTAGAACGTTCACTCCACCCCTGTGGAAAGAAACATAGCATATATGTAGGTGGACATGTGCTGAGGTGAACATCGGGTCAATGTGCATTATTTACAGCGACGTATGCCGTGAGATTTTTATTTGTTGTTCACGCTGACACACACAGGACTTGTAGAACACGTAGTTCAATACGCTTTTGAGTATCCTTGCAGCTGAACACAACAGCTTTGCACATAAATCAGGCGCACCCCAACACACTGGGCCTGCCTAATAGATGTTTAACTAAACCCCCTCATTTCAAACAGTTTGACCCCAGTTCGCTAAAAAACAATGTGAGAACTCCCTGAGGATTAGGCCCTGACCTCGCAGGGAATGGAGGGAATGGCCCACACTGGCTATAAAGGAGCCTGCCATTGTGCTGTCCAGGCATGGGGGAGGACAGTGTGAGGGAGATACATGCCAGTGGGTGGAGATAGCCTTGTTGTAACGACATCTTGATGGAGCATCTTTCCCACCCACCGGAGCAGCACCGGCTCTGTATGTATTTTAATGAGGCTTTGTGTCTGCCCACATATAGCCCCTCCACTGACAGGGAACGTGTTAGCAACATGCTCACCCTTTGTCACAGCACCCAATCACATAATCGACTGTTTGGCTAGATTTATTCTCCTGACTCTGTGTGTGTGTGTGTGTGTGTGTGTCCATATGTGCAGGGATGTAAATAGTAAGTGTGACCTTTTACAGACACAGTGCTGCATAGTTGGCATGGGTTGTAAAGCTGCTGGGGTGAACTACAAAACCCATGGAGCCTTTGTGAGTGCATTTACAGACCCCTGCATGTGCATGTGCATGTGTGTGTGTGTGCGTGTGTGTGTGTATGTGTGTGCATGTAAGTGCACAGACACAGTGGAGCCTAAATAGAAAACTTCAAACTTTAACAAATCCATAATTCATAAATGCACTGCGATGACAGAAGTACTTCGCAAACGCTCGTCCTGAAGATGAATTTGCCTTTCATTCTGTAAGATCAAAATAATAATTTTTTTTACTTTTGAAGCAGTCTTTTCATTCCAAAGTGCTCCCTATTGAGAACACAGTGAATGCATTCATCATGTTGGGGGGGGGTTGGGGGTGGGGGTGTAATTTTATTTTCTTAAGCTGGGATATGGCAGGGCTGGAGGATCCAATTGTGTGCCAGGATGCAATTCAGATTTTATTTTCTTAGTTACTGACCTTGATCGGGGAACTGCAGGGTCAGAGCCTCTCCAGTCTCTATTGTAGGCTCGAATAGAATGTTAATGAATTGGTGCACTGAATGTTAAAATGCAGAGCCGCTTTCAGCACCCAGTCAGACTGCTGTGGCATGTTGAGTGTTTTGGCGGCTGGACATGCAGAGTCTGCCTCACAGAGTCTGCCACTGACTGAAGAAAGGGAAAAAGGGTGGGTGGGGGTACCGAAGCTATTCCATCCATTTGTAGCAGGAAGAGTGTTTTCTTCCTCCCCGAAGAATACAACCAAGTCTCAGCAACCAGGAGAGAGAGAGGGAGGGAGTGAATGAATGAATGAAGAAATAGGGTTTAGGGGTGTGTGTGTGTGTGTGTGTGTGTGGTTCTTTGTGTGTTGTGTGTGAAGGTAAATGTGTGATTTGTAGGTATGGGCAGTGGGTGGGTGTGGAAGAAAGTCACTTGGCCCACAATTGGGTGCTGTGTGATCCTGAAGGTTTTTCTCTGGGAGCACAATGGTCCATTTAGGGAGCACCCAGTGGCCCCAGTCCTCCTCGCTGGCCCCGGAAGTGCTTCATTTTGTTCGGAAGACAGCTGCACAGCTCTGTTTGTCTTCCCTTGCCTTTTGATTGGCCTGGCATGCTTGAGAGGGGCATGAGTACTGATTGTTTCAACAGAACCTGGCACGCCATCAGCTGGGAGGATTGTTTATTGGGGGAGAGGCAGGACAAGGTCAACAAAGGGAGCCAGGAGCCGACAGTGGCTGTGGAAACGTCCAGAGACAGTCTTCAAAGGAAACAAGAATCTATACAGCACCCTCGAGCCGCCGTGAAAAATTACACAGAGACAGAATAATTATCTCTCCACTGGCACCTCAATCAATGGCTTTTGTAGTCAAGTATTAACCCCACTGAGTCAGAATGGGCTCTATAACATCAGCAGCCATCCAAGGATGGATCACATGCAGAGAAGTATGAATATTAATTGTTACATAAGGAGAGGTAGTCCATCAGTGATGATGGAGGGCTGCGCGACTGCAGTCAAGGGTTACCATGTTCTCCACACTCTCTTGAAGCGTTTATGCGCACTGTCTGTATTCACATGAAATTGGAATGTCAAATAATATGTGGTTGAATGATAGCAAGTAGCAATAAAATGGATGTTCTCTAATGCATTATTTATCAAGGACATTTATCAGTATATTTACTTACCAAAAGAAAGACGGAAACATTCCGTATAAGCAAACAAGAGCACGGAAGAAAGAAGCAAAATGCAAAATGCAAAATGCAAAAAAAAAAAAAAAAGTATGTTACAAATGGTGAGTTGGAGCAATTTAAAACCTGAGACTCACATCAACAAACACAGCATGAACACACAACTGATTCAATGCAAGCCCTGAGTTGAATAAATCTAATTACTAGTTAGCAACTGCAGTTGCGGCTGTATCTATTTACCTGTCAAAGACGGCAGCATATTTAATGCCACCAAACTGACAAGTTGAGCTGAGTCTCACCTTGCATTTGGTATCTAAATGGAAAAAAAGGGGTTACCCTTTTTTAGTTTGGCTGAATAGAGTACATCCCAGAATTAATTTAGCCATGTCTATTTCTCTTTCACGGCCCTGCACTGAGTCCCTCTATACAAGGATGAGTGAGTTGTGGCCTTGTGCTAGCCTCCATCTCCCTGAAAGAGGAAAGGGAGAAAAGGCAGCAAATAAACAAAAAACACGTCTTGGAGTTGCTTTTCCTTGCCTCTCCATCCTACTCATTTTGAAGCAGCTGCGCAAAGAATGTCAAAAATTCAGAGTGTCCCCTTTTTATATACCTTTCTGTCAAGTATTTCTTTTTTCCCTCAGGTTCAGATGGAAACCAATGTCTGATGACACATCTGAGGTACTCTAAGACGACCCGGAGAGAAAGGAAGAGCAAGAGAAGAAGAAGAAAAAAAGAGAAAGGAGACGGGTGTGTGAGAGTGTGTCTGTGAGTTTCCCTCTGTGCATGTGCCTTACTGTGCATCTGTGCGTGTAAATGTCTGCCTGTGTGTGTGTGTGTGTGTGTCTGAAGATGGTGCAGATGTCCATGCTGCGGCTGGTCTCGCACACTGTTCAGCACGCCTAAAAAAAAAGAAAAAAAAAAGAAGGGATTTTCCCTCTTTGTTTCAAATTTCACAGGCCGTCCAAATGGGCACAGACATGCTTCCAAAATAAATAAATAAACGGATGTATCAGTGGCCAACATCTGCAGATTATGATTAGCATTTGGAAATTGCGTCCTTGAATGAGATTTGGATGTCAGTCTTCTTTTATGCGCGCGACTCCTATTCTGGGGAACTAGAGGGTACTGCTTTGTCCTTAAATTGGCTACAATTTGGAGGGAGAAAGAAATCCTCTTCTCTCTCTTCCCCTCTGCCCGTTATGATGTGCCGTCTGAACAAGAAAGAGACACTATTAATTGTGTTGAATATGAATAGCTGTATTTGGTTAAACAGTTTCAAAGGAAATTGGCCCAAAGGAACTTCTTTTCCTCTTCTTCCCCCTACTGTCTGTCCCTGCTTTTTCTTCTCTCTTTATCAAGATTTTTTCTTCCCTCTCTAATTTTACACTGAGCGAGCTGGCTGCTTTAGTGCGGCTGCATTATCTTATGTATTCAGCTTTCAGCTCCTCTCCCTCTCCCGATGAGGCGAGGCTTAATTGGGCTCCGGCTTTAAAGTCTGTAGAGCTCTCCACTTGCTCATAGAAACACATTCAGGGGCTGCTCATTCACTTCGAGTATGTGTTAGATGTACAAATATTATTTACTTTTATACTCCAAATCAAAAGGCACACACTTCCTGCCTCTCTACACACAGTCCGTGCAGGAGAATTCACAGTTCAGTTCACTTCAGGGTATTTTTTTTTTCTCCCCCCTCCTTCGTCAACTGCATTACAAGAATATGCTGCTGCTTCACAACAAAAGTATTATTTAAAAGGACTGTTTCATTACGATGTAGTGGTATTGTTGATAAGAAAATATTAACGACGCTTTTAAAGGACAGTAATTATTACACTGCCTTGCGGTGGCACAGAAACTAGAGAGGCATTTTAATTCTAATAAGAAAAGAAACTATTTTTACTTCTACTCAACTGACAATTTTTTTTAGTGCCACTGACACATCATGAATTTTTTTTTAATTTCAATTCCATTTTATAAGCCATAATTAAACTTGCATCAAATTTTTTCTTCAGATTTCTAAAACCTATTTCTTTTTTGACAGAATCCTTTAAACAAGTGAATTGTATTATAGAGAAATGTAATCAACAGCAGAGCACACTCTTGACTTTTTTTTCTTTGCTCCATATGCAAAAGAAATAAATAAATAAAACACACACACACATGGGCGCACACAAAATAAAAATAGACACAGATGGCAGAAGTGGAAAATTAAGGTTTCACCTCTCGGAGACCGGGCGAAGGAAACAGCTTTGTACACACACTCCTCCATTCCTCACAACTAAACAACCTGAGCAATTAGCTGCACCATTAGAGCCTGGAGAAGGGAAAAGGAGCTGTTAACAGAAAGGAGGAGAGAGAGGAAGTCAGACACAGAGAAAAAACGTGGCGGGCTCTTGTTCTACGGCGAGCCGCTGTGCTGTTATGTGGAGTGTCCCGGCGCTGCTCGCTGCCGACGAAGCCGAGGCCATTTCAGGCTGGAGCTGATGAACTGCGGATGAACAATTTTGCACTTCCCTCAGACCTGAGCTTACATACAAACTCCTCCTCATTAGTTTTTGTCACTGGCTGGGGTGCCAGCCACAGGAATAAATGAGACCACTATCAGCTGCTGCCTTGATAAGCTGCCTTATCTCATTAGGTTCCACATCAAAGTTAATCAGAGATGGGAATAGTAATTGGCCGACTAGACAATGCCACAGATCATGGGGCTTTTGTAGTGTATGTCATCTCCAAAACATCAGCAGGCTGGGGCTGGAAGATAGGGTGCATCTGTTGGAGAGAGAAGGAAAGAGGAGTGCGCGTGGGGGGTGGGGGGGTGGGGGGGGTGGGAGTGAGAGCTGGGAGTGAGTGTGCATGATGAAGAGCAGGGGGTGAGAGAGGCAGAAAGAGAGAAGGAGACAGAGAGAGAGGGGATGAGAGGGGAAAGGAGTAATGGCAGAGGCATAACAAGCAAGCTGCTCAGAATTAATGAGCTTACTCAATAAGAAAAGAATAACCAATCAGTGTGTGTTGGGCAAATATAATTTGGGAATAATTGCTTGATTGCTTTTCTATAGTAGGCTGATTTGACCACACACAAGAACTGAGAATTAAGATGTCAAGACAAGAATTAATTTGGCAAGCGAGGGCACACAAATGTTCCTCTCGCTCCCCACTCAGGCGGCTTGGGAGCCAGCAGAGCCGCGAGTTGGAGCGCACTAATGATGAAAACACAGTGGTAGATTGCGTATTCATTTCCCTGTTTCTATTTTACATAAAGAGAGCCATGGCTAATGCCACAGATGTTGGGATATCATACAAAAAAAAAAGAAAAAGAAAAAGAAAAAACTGTGCGTATGCTAACACATTTAATTGGCATTTTTGCATATTCCACTCCATTGTTGATAGCTAGTTGCAGCTGATTGTTCAGTTTGTGTCCCCATTGATTTCAGTGTGTGTGGTTTTTTTTTGGAGGGGTAACTGTCTGGGGATAGTAATTGGTGCGTTTTGACGCTTCCCACCCCTAAACAGTGCTTATTTCTGAAGTCTTCTCTCCTCTCTCGATTGCCAATTCGTGAAAGCTTAGAGTGTGTCTTTCATTACTCGCTACCTGCTTTGAGAAATCAGTCTCGACCTCACTCACACACACTTGTGTGAGAGGCAATGAGGAAATGTTTTTGTCCTCTTACAGAGTGCCGGTGGTCAGAGTAACACATTAGAGGATAACCGACAGAAACACAGTGAGGAGGAGAGCAAAACAACACCCACCCTAGGACCCTAATGGCCAGATGCACCCTGCTAATGATACACACACATACGCTCACACGTATGTGCACACACACACACATGCACGCACACAGCCCTGATGTTCCATTTCCATTACAGGGCACTGTATAGGGTCTCCCGATGTACACATGGCAGGAGCTTATTAATAGTAATCATGGGGCATGATGCAGGATAGAATCCAACATTAGTGCTACATTTGGAATGGATTCAGCCGACCCCCCATTCAATTTAGATTTGAATAAGAAATATATCCCAACCTGACCACATGCATATGAATCGCCACATATATTTGCTCCCACATGTGTCTGGTACTTAGTTCCAATTAGGCTGAAAACACTGCTGCTGTGACGAAGGCTGCTCACACCGTCTCAGTTATCACTTCTCTGCAGGTTCCACGGCTAAGGCTATTCATTTTCAAATGTGAGTGTGTGTTTGTGTGTGTGGTTGGGTGGGGGGTGTGTGTGTGTGTGTGCGCAAGTGTGTGTCAGCGTGTCAGGGCGTGTATGTCCGTGTGCATGTGTGCATTGACATTATTTGAGCAGTGAGGTAAGTAAAGGGAATAAATAAGCAGGCAGAGGTCCTGTCATGATGATGTTATTGCCGCCCTGGGTTTGCCTGCGGCATTATGAAGACAGGCACGCTGCCATATCCCTCACTGTCACATGCACACACACACACACATACACACACACACACACACACACACACAAAAACACGTGTCTGTGTGCAGGGGGATCTAGGGCACATGCTTTAGGTAAATTTGCTTTGATCTGCATTGCACCTAATTGAGTCACAGGAAATGTCTCTATTCCCACATCAAGGAATTTGAAAATGTTAGATTATTTCGCTTGGGGATTAAACCTAATTTTTGTGTGTTAGGCATTAACCTATTAGGCTGCTTCATCTGCATTGCTAATGCCCCGGTGCAGACAGCTGTCACTGCCCTGGAAAAAAAACATGATCATGCAATCCTTGAATGAGTGATCCCTGCACCGATTAGTGGCAGTGAACTTCGCTGAGCCCAAGTGATAAGGCTGCAAAATTCCCAAGTTGCCAATAGCTCCGAAAATTATCAGACTGTAGGCAAAGGAGAAATTGTGCCTTCCGGCTCAGGGGCTTCAATCCAGGGTTTGCCCAGATTGACATTATTTAAAGCTATGGAAATGGGCTCTGGCTATCTGGAGGATTGCTAGAATAAGAAATTTTCCAGCAACATTTATGAATACGCTGACAGGAGGGGATAGGGGCAAAAAAAAAAAAAAAAAAAATTATATATATATATATATGCTGTGTGCATTCTCGAAAAAGCAATTTTAGGGTAATTTCATGATTTTATGATCTAATCTAGGTAAATAAATAAACAGATATATGTGGAGGGAAAACCCATATGGCTGTAATATTCTTAAAGGACCTCAGCAATCTTCACTGAGAAGCTACTTTAACAGGAATCACTGTGTACTCTATGTGCGGACCAAGTGCATTGTTTTCCAACCTGATGCAGCAGAAATGGAAACAAAATCCCTTGAATTGCTTCCTGTTGTTTAGTCAAGACATGTTGGCGATGTAACATCAGTGCAATGGTGTAAATATGGGGGAACATGTAGATTGTGTTGTATTTGCTGGTCGGTAAAATGAGTCCATGTTCTTAGCAGACTCAGCATCGGTGCATATTTTGTAACATCATTACAGTGATGCATCCATAGTAGACAAACACACACTGCTGGCATATCAGCCCTTTTTAGCATGCACAAGCACCATTTTGCCTAGCTTAACACAAGTGTGCAAACTGACCGATAAAAGCATTTATGTGTGGTAGAAGATGGTGTGTGTGTGTGTGTGTGTGTGTGCGCATGAACACAACACGTATACCCATCTATCTGTGTCCAGTGTGTGTGTGTCTGTGAATGGATGAGTGTGTTATTGTCACGTATGAAAATGTGTGTGAACGAAGGGGTGGAACACAGCCCGTGAGTACCTATTCAAATGAACACAAACATCCACCGCTGGCCGGCCCCTCATGTTCCCTACCTTAGAGGGTGACACTGTAGTAGTCACGCACATGCTCCACCCAGAATGCATTTGTGTTTGGTTTTAATGAGAAGCAGAACATTAAACCTGTCCGGCTGTTTATTGTGCTTTATTTTTTTAATTATGTGTTTTCACTTTTGTTTAAGCGCTATGCAAATGAGGCTCATGCACGTGTGTGTATGTGTGAGTCTCAGGGCTGTGTGAATGCGGTACTGGACACTTCAGCGTGCCTAATGGATACAACTTCATTGGATATGGTCATTATCATGGATGTTCAAGAGCGATGTGACCTCACATTATCACAATAGATCCCCTACTATTCTCATCTGCTGTCTAATTATGTATGGGTGCTGGGCACAGTGCACTATACCCGCAATATCTCCCTTGCCAAGGCTGGATTGATTTTTATCATGGCTGGCAGGCTGTTTTTGTCTGCTTGGTAAAATTTGAGACTTTAGATGAAACATCAGGTGAAATGCTGCAGTTCATGGTAACAGGTCAGTTTTATTTAGCAATAAATAAAATCTGAAATGAAAGAGTCTAAGTCTCAAAATTGAGATTCCAGCCAGCATAAAAGCTGGTGTAGCGCTAACTTTAGACACTGCCGATCGGTAACCCAGAGGCTGGAGCCTGAAGGTGGGGAGTCGCGGAGCACAAAGGCTAATCAATGTCAGGGTGGAAGCGGAGAATCCCCTGGCCCACCCTATTTGACTTAACTGCTCCGTTTGTGCTCCTACTGATCCCGCGGTCTTTGTGTACATTGTAATGAGTGCTGACATAATCCTGCGGATTTTCCTGGAGGCCAAACCTTTGCCACCCCCATCAGGCCTGGGGTTTCTCCTCCGATCAGGAGGGCTGCCAGAGGGGGAAAAGACAGAGCCACAATGCCCCCCGACCCCCATGAGACACTTACATTTAGGGATGGTTTGAAGCTCTCTGTGATTGAGCTAGTAACCCATTTTAATCCTATTAACACTAGCCAACAAAAGCTAAATCTGCTGCAGGACAGGCAGGGCTGGGGCATGGAAGCTGGGCTGAGGATAGAAAGTGGGGGCTGGGACAAGAGAGAGATATTGTAGAGGTATAAAAATTATAAAGCAAAAGAAAATAAAAAGAAACTGAATTTTGAAAAGCCTACCCTTAAGGGTGCTTCTTTTTTTTTAGGGAAAGGGATGGAGGTGCAGGAAACAAAAGACAACAACAAGGGGAATACAAGGAAGAGACAGAAAAATCATGAACAAAAGCTTCTTTGTGCCAAGTCAGGCTCAAAGAGGTGGACCACCAATAGCCACCGTCAAATCTACACAAGGTTAACTCATTCAGCAAACATCCATCTTAGAGCTTGAAGGACGTGTTATTGGCAGAACAGGGTAATAAATGTACAGCAAAGTGGAGCACAGGAAGTGAGTCCAGTGCCTTGTGGGTGTTGGTACCTCGAAGGTCGAGGAACAAAAACTGGGGAGACTCTCAATGCACTTTTGTTTTGGGTGCATCATGGGGCAGAGGGGCCAAGTATGCTGGTGGTCCTTGCCCTAGCCCCATCAGAGAGGGAAGGGTTTTACACATCTAGTGTTGCAGCTTAAAACCCTCCATTGTACGAAACAAGAGGGGAGTGACAGGGTCCATACAGACAAAAAGTGTTCTTTAGCCAAACAGGGCAGGATATGACTCTTTAAGGGGCAAGGGGGTGAATGAACAATAACTTGTTCGAAGAATGAAACCCTGTGTAAGGAACACTGATACTGCAATTCCTCACTAGGTGTCTTCGGTCATCCCTCATCCCGATGCTCCGTACTTGGACACATTCGACTGCTCTTGCCCTCCTTCTCTGCTCCACTCTGCAACTCCTTCTCCTACTGCCGCATCTCTCATCACCATATCAATTTGTCATAATAGTGGCCTGATCCGGCAGCAAAAGCTATATATGTGATTATAACTGTCAGTGTGGGGTCTAAGTGATGAGGTATGATATGTCATTACAGCAGTGCGGGGTAGTCTTTGACATGGGTCATTAGAGACAGGAGCCTTAACCGGAGAGGCAGCAGGCCATGAACCAAAACTCCGAGGGGAATGGTGGGCACCCCTGTTCATGGCTCCAGCATCATTATTTAGACACGACAACGTATAAAACCCTGCTTCTTCGTCTCCTTTCCCTGTGGAGTATCTCCGGTGCGGTCTGGGAAGTGTGCATAATCAGTGAAGTGAGACACGGGGATTGGCTGACTGGTTGAGACAGACAGTCAGCTCCTGTGAACCTCCTGTGAGGTCTGCCCTTCTCTCTTCCCAGGGCGAAGTCCTTTAAGGATCCTGAGATCCTTTTCTGAGACGGGCCACGCTTGCAGTGGCCTAGTATACATTTATGTATGGGTCTGACCTTTCCTATAATGAGTTCACATCATAAGCATTGACCTAAAACAAATTCACAAATGTTCTCCAGAGCTGAGGTGCAGTTGAAAAAGCTAGAAAGTGTGAGAAAAAAAACAGGAGGGTGAGCAGCAGGAGTGGGACTAACACTGTTTCTTCTGTAAAATCCCATTTACAGGCGTGTTAGTCGGCGGCTAATTAGATAAGAGCTCATCTCTGCAACGTGATGATGAAAAGAGTGTTTGTTAAAGATGTTGCCCTGTTTACAGTGCATAAAGTTCACTCACTAAAAGCATACGATCATTAAATATTTCACTTTTGCATGTGTTTCTAATGGTATATTATTTTTACTTTTTTTTTTAAGCTAAAAAGAAGAAATAAAAAAGATCTAAAACAACTCTCTCTTAAGAATTGTTCTTTTCTTTTTTGGTTCAGCGTGTCTTTGTTTAGTTATTAGCTGTTGTTAGTCTGTATGGCATACAAGCACATAATTTTACTTTGCCTGAATGTCTAATGTTGTGGCTTATCTTTAAAAGCAAAACAAGATCTTTGCAAATTTTTTTAATGTCATGCTAAAAAGAAAGAGCTGATTAAGGCTTACAGGTGCTATATGTAACATTTTAGCACCATCTGCAGCACAATTTATATATACAGATGGAATTAGCACTGATTACTTTATGCACAGGGTTGGCATCTAGTTTAAACTGTGCGACTGGAATAGTAAAAGCAATTTAATAGTTGAACCCAGGCCACCTGAGTGAAACCCAGAAATTCTAACCTATATATGAGACCTATACGTTATGAACACTACACTTTACATTGCGACAGTGAAATTAAGATTGGATCAGATTTTTTGTAGTGGATTTGACCACAGTTTCAGTAATGTGAATCTTGAGGAATTGTACCATAACTGGTCCAAAAATGTAACATATAGCACCTAATTATTACTGGTTGTATCAGGCAGATACAAAAACAAATAAACCCTCATCATCCTTAATAATTTACATAATGAATGAATAAATTACTTGCCTATGCAGAGTCTCAGTTTAAACATTTTAATCACTTTTATCACATTTTATCTAAATCGGTAAAAACTGGAAATAGTCAAGTACAGTTTTTTTCAATAATACCATTCCCCAAAGTTCCTTTAACCAATTGTCATACATACTTTAGATTATCTCTAAAAGTTTGAGATTTTTTTTTAATCAAAAATAGATATATACTACATAGTCCACTACAGAAAATAACATTATTACATTTTGACGGACACACAAGCTGTATAATATCTAGTTCTGATATCTGACAGTGATTCCAGTAAATCAAAAAATTGTGTCTGAAATAATACGTTGGTGTGGTGTTTTTCTGTTTGTGTGCAAGTGTGTGAGAGAGGGAGAGAATAAATAGCTTCTGTGGGACAGAGTGAATGTGGGCCTCTGAGAGAATACCTTGACAACCCAGTGTGTGCCCTGTTCACAATAGAAGAGACCACCCTACCAGTTAAGATTGCAAATTCAACCAGGGAAAGTGAGCTTGGAGGAATTGCTTGGCTATATTGGATATGACCCCCTGGCTACAGGTATATGATAAGCACTTATCTGTTTGCACTAACGGAGAACATGCATTCAGTGGCTTCTTTCCTTCCTGCTGGAGTATTTCTTCCATGTGCTGTAGACACCCTCCACTGGTGCACGCCTATACACACAGGCCTACATGCACACGAATGCAGCACAAATGTTTACATCCCAGAAATAATATCTCCACACAATGGAAAGAAAGGCAGCAAAATAAGTAGCTGCCCACCCTGCTCCTCACCCCGGCTCATCCTTCTCATAATTAGCTCTCTTGTGCCGTTGTGCACCGCATACAGCCACAGCGAAACAAGTGCTTCATGGGAGGAGGTCTCTATCAACGTTTCCATTTACTGTGTACAAAAAGGACATAAGCAGCATATTCTCGTCAGTTCATGGACAAACTCTTTTAATTCGGCGAGGAAGCGAGCAGGTTTTCAGCACACGCCGCTAGACAAGCGTATCACAAATAGTGCCAGGCAGGCAGATAGGGGCTCATAACAAGAGATCATCAGTAATTTTCAAAAGTACTGAGTTCCGCCACGAACGGCGTTCAGCGGGTCAGAAAGTGTACTTGACAGGAAATATGCATACTGAGTGGATCCTACTCCCCTGCTTTTCATTTGCATTGTGTATTGATTTTTTTGGTCCCATTTAATACAATATTATGTGTGGGTCTACGGCGGCTTTTAGGTGTCTCTGGAGTGGACCAGTTCCATTGGAGGCTTAATGATAATTGCAGCTGGTAGAGGCAAGCTCAGGCAGATTTCATTGCAGGGCCATCAGGGCCCTCTCGCCCACCTCTACTTCCATTCTCATACCCCCTCCTTATGTTGCGCACACACACACAAACACACGCACGGATGCACACACAATCACATTAGAAACGTCGGAGAAAGAGAGAATGTATCAAGAGAGAGAAAAAAAAAACAATGTTGACAATTTTTAAAGCGATCACAAATCCCTTTCCATTATTTGTCATCAATAAAACTACAATACAGTTTGCAGAAGGTGCTTAAAACCCTTTAGACTGCTTCTATTCTACTAGCAATAACCTTTCCTAGAGTGTGTGCTGGGAGTCTTCTATTCATGGTGAGACATAAACAGAAAACTGTCAGCGGCTGCAATGCAAATCACCTTTCTCCTCCTCCCAGGAGACCCTGATTAATGCCATTATTGTAATACAATTGGTCACATTGTGGCTTCCTTTGAGAAAAATAAAGTCAAATATGTAACTCCCTAATAACATGATACTTATCACCGGGGCTGGCTTATAAAACTGTTAAACCATGACACCAAAACACACAAATCATATTAAGGTCCCGGTCACGCTCTCTTTCATACACACCCACACAGAGGTTAGAGATTATTAAGCTGTCACAGACAGTGGGAGTGATAAGCGGCTATTTGGTCTACAAATTAGGCATAATTAAGGAGACATGTTGCCAAACAGAACTGCAGATATCTTCATCTGGCCCAAATATGACAGCTCCCAAATCCTACGGCTGGATTTACAGAGACAAATCAAACTGGGGATGAACTCAGGTGTTAGGGAGCAGATAGTAATGCCTGTATGCTTTAAGTCTTTCAGTCGCTCTGCGTCTCGTTGGCTTAAAGGAAGCCGACCACAGTTGTATATCTAGGGAGGAGGCCGGTGGCATCGATGACGGCCATCTTTTTTTTTTTTAAGGGCTTAATGCTCATCCCTTGTTTATATCTGCAGCCACCAACAGACATGCACAAACATTAATGAGATTAAGAGGAAGCGCTGTGCAATATTTATTAGGCTAGACAAACACTTCTGGGCTTTAGTGTGCTCGGAGCAGGGCTCTCTCCAGGCGCCGGCGCTGGCACAGGCTGCCCAGGCAGGAGAGGCAGATGTCTTGAATTGCCGAGAGGATCTGCCCGCCTGCCTGCCTGCCACCCTCAAGATTGCTGCTCCACTTCTCCACACAACGTTAAAATACACTTGATGTGTGTGTATATATATGTGTGTGTGTGTGTGTGTCTGCTCGCATCTCTATGTGCTCCCAATAAATTCCCTCCCACCTACCCGCCGCTCTTCATATCCACAAGTTACCGCCTCCGAATTTTTTATTTTCTCTGTGACCGCTCTTATAACTTAAAAATGCAAATGTGTGGATTGTTGTGATCATTGATGAGGACCTCTTTGTATTGTGTGTTAACCTCCATTAGGCAGGATTACAGGGACACACTGGCATTTGGTCAGTGTCACAGTGACAGCACTTGCTGCTGGAATGCCCGGCTGTCACAGTCAGTTTTATCACTGGGCTTTCTCTCCTCCGAGTGTGAACTAATAAGCCTAGAAATTACAATTGCCTCCCTGCTAAATCCCTGATAGGCGGAAATAATGATATCAGTGCCCTGCTAATCTTCTTGGCTTGCCGCTTGGCATCAGCCTATTGAGGCACCAGTCATACTTACGTCTGATGAGATGAATTTAATCTCTCTGTCCGTAATGACAATAGGGGCCATTTTAATGTTATGGATGATATTTGTCAAGGTTCTGTCTTAGTCATTTTTTTCCTACTCTCCTCCTTTTCTAGCACGTAACCTATTTGAGACATTCTGTCAAGGTATCAGAACACTTGGACATTAGCTGAAGCAGACACAGATAGTAAGTCTTTCTTAATTTCCGTATTACAGAGAGAAACCAAACAAGTTGTCCCAGCCGTGTAGTTTTTGAATTTAAATGGATACGACATTGACTGTTCCTTAGAGTAATAGGATATTTAAAGTACTGACAGAGTTAAGCAGATGCAACCAGACTTCTGCCAAGAAAATTTTTTAATTTCTCTGCTGCTGGCTTTCCCCCAGTGCTGCTGGGTCATTCAGTGCCTCACAAAAATGTCCTTTAACTCATTAAAATCCAAAATACTTTTGACAATGACAGTGCTTCTCATTATGAGGGACATATATCAACATAAAGGCATGTGTGTTTCCATTAACTGTCACTCATTTTTACAGACGACAAGAAATAAGGAGGGACTCTTGGGAAAAAAGACATTTGTATCAAATGCATTTCTTTGATAACAGACGCATCCAAGGACACCTTTCCAAGACTACTCCAAACTATTTCCTGCCACTACCTAAAACCACGCAGCCATTGTTATGATGCTTCAAGGTCACATGACAGCCATAGCACTGACCTGTTTGGTAACAGCGAGAACGTAGCAGCGAGAATTTAGCTAAGTGTTTTGGAGAGTTCAAGAGTGGAGATATTTCTGACTCCATTTACTGATGAGTACGAAAATACAATGTGAGCTGCTTAACTGTTCCCCCATACGCTCTCTCTCTGGCAGCATGCAAAACCCAATCTCCCTGAACTGCAAAAAATGTCACCATTAATTTGGTATCTTCTTTGTCGCTTACTCAAAGGAGTGAACATTTTTGATTGAACTCGGCTATGACTGAGAGAGGAGAACAGAGAAGGACTCAAAAGGAGAGTGACCTGCTGGAAAGAAAAAATAAAAATTTCACATGCGTGGTACAGACAAAGTCTTCAGACTCTGTAGTTGTGCATATCATCACGGAATAAGGCAATAATTCCTTTGGATGTATTACTGGAGACAACTTAGGAATTAAGCCATCAATTAAAAGACTGATAGTAATTTTAGTAAACTCATTATTCTTAATGAGAATAAAATTAATATCTACCTTTCTGTTTTCACCAAGAACTTCAAATATGGGGATCGTGTACGTTCCTCCTTATAATATTGAAAAAATTAAATTTTTTAATTAATGTCTCTCACAGAGACGCAAAAGAAATCCACTTGCTTCATAAAAAATAGACCAAAGATGTTTTACAGTGTTCGAACAACTCTCCTTAAAAAAAAAAATTTAAAGCATTTTCTAACATTTCTAATGCAGGTAACTAGTGTTTTTTAAAATGCAAACACTCAGAATCAGTGCATAAATCTCATTACATCATTGTCAGGTAAAATTTCACTGGTAAAAGCTAGACATGCTGTGTTATTGAGATGAAAATGTTGTGGAGTCAAAGTTTTTATAGTAAGACTTTATATTAAAGTTCACATATTCACCATAAGTACTTGCTTATTTACATGTATATTTGTGGCAAAATGTCTCCCTGTCAGTCATTAACAAGAGCTAATTGATATGTAATTCTGGGACTTTGAGGGTTTGGGGTATTAAGGTTTAGGGAGGTTCTTTAATTCATAACTTATGTTTAACTGCTTCCTTATGTGATACCAATAAGTAGTAGTTAGGGTATTAATGAGGGAAAACCTTTTGTTAATGGCCTGGTAGTTACAGAATATGGTCCCGCACAGTAAGGCATTAATAGCGCTTTATAGTGAATAATAAAGAGCAAATATGCTGCTAATACGCATGTTAATAAGCAAATAGTCCAAGTTGAACGTGTGCACCTTGACATAAAGTGTTACCGATATTATAATTAATTTGGACGTTTACGAGAAATGAGTGAATGAATACATAAACTTTCAGTTTCATAATGCAGAAAAGTGTTAGCTTTACATACAAAGCTGGACATCACCACAGAGCATCTCTGTCCTGTTCCTGAATGTGTCTTACTGTGCCCCCCCCCCAAACACCACTTCCACGCACACTCTCACACACACATACACAAACACACACGAACACCCTCCAGGCTGCGGGAGGATCGATTGTCGTCATAGAAACTCTGTCATTAGATAAATGACTGCTTCCCCGAGCTGTCAGATTAACTTTGACAGAACAATCAACACTATGTTATTTATGCCTGGCTGACAAAGAATCGTTTTGGCTTGGCGAGAACTGAACAATCCCACTGTGTCCCTAGTTGTCCTATTCAGGAAAGTGCGCCATTACAAGGGTTGAGTTATGGAACATTGGACTTCCTTTACTGTCTGTTTATAGGCCAACATTTGAATCGTTCTCCTATGTAATGGAAATTAGGCTTTAGTTATTCATTGGCAACTTGCTGAAATAGACTTCCTGTCAAGCTGTGAGCCCTGAACTTACAGTTTTTTAAATTATGGATAATAAATAAAATGCCTCCTGTATACAAAACACTACCAATAACTACTTTCCTGTTCTTACCACATGATGCCAATTATTTCAGCGGGGAAAAAAGACAACAGATGTATATTAATATACAGTACGTATACTGAGGATGTTTGCCGTGAAGAACAGTGGGGGAACAATTTTGATCTGATGTGTTTGGCATCAACTACATACACATCTCGCAGTTAGCAGGTAGTCGACATGTGTCGCGGTAAGTTTCTATACAGGATTATATTTTCAGTGGATGCCTTTCATGTATTAGTTATGATTAAAAAATAGGAACGATGCAGGGTTCATACCAATAACCACAGCCAAATGTTCAGTCACTTTAAACCACTGCTGGTGCACACGGTGTGTGGGAACACAATATCACCACACCGTCTGCTTTGCTTCCATCCTCAGTGTTTTTCCAAACTGATTGCCTCTCTGCTTTATGCTCTAATTTGAAATCTGTTTGTCTTTCCTGGAGGAGAGTATTGTTCTTTCCTGCTCTGTGCTGTTAATGAGTATGGTTAAGAACATCATTATTTTTTAAGTATCATTTGGGTGTTCACAGTGGGTGATCTCGACAATAATCTGTTTTCTTGTTTCATATCCAGAGTGACAGCAGTGGGTGCCTCTTTAATACCCAGAAAATCATTAGCGCTGAGAATCTTTGGTATGCTGGAGAGCGAGACGGAGGGAGAGAGAGAGAAAGAGAGAGAGAGAGAGGGAGAGAGAGGGAGAGAGAGGGAGAGAGAGGAAGAGAGAGAGAGAGAAATTGTAATGAAGACATATTAACTACGGGTAATTTGGTTGTTCTTCAGCTCGAGTTTCCCTTCGCTCTGCTAGTTGGTTTTATTTGCATTGATGTCTCCTCACAAGTAGTTTGCTTCTCGAACAAAGGGGCTGGCGTATGTTAAGTGCTTTTGAAATCACAAGCGTTCCAGCCACGAGGGCCGGGCCTGATGAAAGGGTGTGAAATACAATGTGGAAATCGATTTCACTATCTTCTCATTTGGCCTTGCCTAAGCACAGTTTTGTGTCAAAGCAGCAGACACGGGGCTGCTGTGTGCATGTGCACACATTTAACACACTTCACGCAATAAAGGAGTAAGAACAGGCGGCCTGGCTTTAAGCCTGATAAACTCATGCAAATTCCAGCTATGCTATGGACGGAATATATTAGAGCTGTTTAGTCTTAATGTGAAGGTTTGACAACTATGAAAAAAACAAAACAAAGAGATTGCTGGCATAAAAGGGGTCCTGCTGTACCATCAGTCGAAGGCCACCGCAGCGTAAGACTAAGCCACTTGTAAGACACAAAGGTCAAATACTTGATTTTCATTTCCTCAACAACAGAAACAATCGAATTACAGTTGCTCTAGGGTGAATGCTGTCATTCAAAAAGGAACCATGGGTGGAAAAAGGGGCCGGTTCCAGGAAGTCAGGGGGTCCACAGATAGTGTATGCACATCATTATACTCATCGCAATCTGTCAGCACTGTGCCAAGCTAGCATCATCAATTTCTTTCCATTTCCAGAAAAACTGCTTTTTGTTTTCCCAAATAGCTGCGTTGTTGCCATGACTCGGGTCATCCATCCATCCGACCATCCATCCATCCCCAGTGTATGTGTCTGTTGAATGTAAATGACAGCTCAATGTCTATACTCTCACAAAAGGGCCACAGAAAGCAGGGGAGGTGATGGAACAACAGCATGAGAGCTCCTCTGTGGAGCGCTGGCAGTACCATCTGTGGGGATGGGTAAACAGGAAACGCACACAATGAAATTATAAGGCTTTCTCTCTCTCTCTCCTCGCTTTTGTGATTAATGGCAGTGATATCCGTCAAGCCGTTTCACCATATTTAACGCTGCTACAGCAGTTTGCAGCTGTTGTATTTTTTTTTGCCAGGGTGGAGAGAAAGCACAAGACAGAAAGTAGAGAGAGAGAGAGAGAGAGAGAGAGAGAGAGCAGCTCAATCTAAATGCAGAATTGCTCCTGATCATTCTTTTAGCACCTTAAACTCGCAGCACGGCGCGTAAAAAACAAACAATTGCACCCAATAACACGGCCGTTTGACACAACACCAGCCAAAACAAGTTAAACAAAAACATCACATCATCCTAAGCTGTGCCCTGTGAGACGAGGCCTCTTATTGGTTGGGTGGGATCAGTGAGACTCCAGGTCAGGCAATGAGCTAGGGGAGTCAATTAAAGGAGCTCCATCTTAATAGAGCTGTGATGTGGAGCCATAACAGCGTTATCTTGGCCCCGCTCGAGGTGGCCAGATCTCTTTTGTGACATGAGCCAAGTAAATAAATGGCCAAATGAGGGCACACAAAAGCGTCGGCAATATCCCAGGGCACCTATTATGCAAGGGGCAGGGGAAAATTATGCCCTCAACAAATTGCTAATGATGAGCCAGTGATGTCTTGTTAAGCGACATTGTTTTCCCTCAGATCCCTTTGTGTCTGTGTCGTGTTCTCCATTTAACGAGACACACGAAAAAAGCAGCCGAGCGGCTCTGCAATATTTTTCCCTTTCTTCTCTCTCTTCTCTTTTTCCTCCGCTCCCTTTTCCCTTCTTCCTCCTCCTCCTCCTCTTCGTCTCTCCTTTGCAGTTAACTTGTGTCTTTGCCTCTGTGTTTTCATCCCCTCACATCCGCTGCCACTCAGAGGGCCTGATTTGGCGCATGAGAACATGCTAGAGTGGGCCTGCTCAGCAGGGAAGGGCCTTTTGATGCAGACCCCCCTGGGATCCATCCACTGAACCAGCAGTACGTATCACAGATGTGACAGCTTTCATCTAACAGTTAACTTTTCCTAATTAAAGTCCCAAGTCTAATTACACACCAGCCTATCTGATATTTCGGAGATGGTCATAGCAGTTCTGGGGGCAGAACCCATCAAAGATCCAAGCACTGGTGATTGGGAGGGTGGGTGTTTTTTTTGTAAGGAAATGGAGCGTTGTGCCCCTGTGTGGGCTGTGGGCTCACCTGGGTGTGGGGGGGCCGTGAATGCCAAATGGCACGGCCTCATCTCATTTGCAAAGACACTGCCCCTGAATGTGGATGTGCAATTACGAATCAGAGGGAAAAAAAATGGTTAAAAGAAAAAAAAAAAAAACATTCCATAATTAGCAAGGCAACTCCAAGCACAAGCAATGGAAATTAGTCCTGGTGCAATAAATTAGCCTGTGCATATATTACATGAGATGAACACCCTTGGGGCCTCGTATTAGCAGTTTTGGCTGTACACTCCTGTTAAATAAACCAGTCACTCCTTCGTTCCGGGTCCAATGACAGACATTTCTCCTCAAAACCTCATTTAAAAAAAAAAAAAAAATTCATCCCCACAGTGTCAGCTGGGTGTGGTCTCTTTGTCCCTGTGATACCACATGTGCTACTGCATCCTACAGCCACAATTCTCTGCACAGTGTGCCAGCCTTCGTGGATTCGTAATCATTGGCCATTTTGTGTTCTATTTTACATTGATTAGAGTTACCCATTTCTCCCTAGCTATTTTCTCTAGCTCTGATAAACAAATGTGAAATTAGAACCAGTTGAGATGAGCTGGGAGGAAATTTGCATCAAAATAATACAGTGTGCAGCTAACAAACCAAAATCAGATAGCAGCAACAAAAGCTGGCAAATTGCAAATTAAAAGGCATGATGTAAATGGTATTTTGTCATTAAGTTTCAGCAACCATTTTAAAGGGCGGGGGGTTGGCAGTGGTGGTGAGTGCGTGAGTGTGTGTGTGTGTGTGTGTGTGTGAGTGTGTGTGTGTGTGTGAGTGTGTAGGGGGGGTAGCCGCTGGTTGTGATGAGTCTTATCCAGAGCGATTATTCATACTTGTCCTTCTGCTTGAATTAAAGCAAGAGTGCTGGAGCCAGTTAAAGCCAAATACTTGAATGGCTAGTGAACTCTCACCTTCACGCGCATCCATTTAGCTCACAAATGAAAGCCAAGTACAGTCAGTGGAAAGCCATAATGGGTCTTTCTTCTTGCAGAGTGTGGCCATTACATACTAATTTCTTCTGGAGGCTCTTCAGGAATTTAAACACTTGGCTGGAGCCGCTGAGTCTTGTGCTGAGACGAGCAGACCCAACAATGCCAACACACAAGGTGTTTGTGCTGGTCACACTCATGATGACTGGCCACAATTGTGTTAAATTGGAGGACTACAGCATGTTGTTGTATTCGGATAAGGGGCTGTATGTTTTGTGCACTGGAATATTATTGGATTATTTTCATAGCTTTTCTAATTGGTAGATTTGAATTTGTATTTATGCAAACTGGTCATTAAAAAGTGATGTCAAAATAATGACTATGCAACCATGTAAAAAAATCAAAAACAATAAAAAAGCCAAAGTAATCTTAATCAGGTAAATGAAGTGCATCTAATGGTCTGACATGTTGTTCTTGCATAATTACAAAAAAAGAAAATGCAGTTTTAATGGCACATTAATCTAAATAGCCTCTATAGAATAAGTAGTGGCACAAAAATGCAAAAAGCAAAAGTAATACTGTATCATTCTCTACTTTGACAATAAACAAAATCTCTTCCCAGACATTTACACCAATGTCAGATCCACTTCATATCAGGATGGTGCAAAAAATGACCATAACCTTTTGTGTATTTATGGAACAAGTTGTCCTTGCTGATTTGCTGTGGTCCTAGCCATCCATTACCATTATCAACCAGCCCACATTGTTGATGAGTGGTATTTTTGTGCCAGATTACCCACTGCACATCAGTAACACCCAGGAGGCAGTGATTTAATTATGCAATTAGAGCGGTGGATGATTAAATGGCTTAATTAATAGAGGAAGATTGGGAATTTGGCTAGAGTTGACAATATTTAAGTAGCTCACTAGTTTGTGTGGATCTTTCAATAATTAGTCTTTAGCTCTTTTGTTCAGTGTAATGCATTGGCATGATGAGTGTGATGATGGCGAGACAGCTATTGAAAGACTTACCCAATGCCCAACAATAGTTGCATTCATTTGGCTATTATGAATTTCAAGTGACACTCTTTTAAACATGGCTTTCCACTGTAATGGCTAATATTTCTGGTGGCGACTTGTTAACTAGCTAATGACTCCCCTCAGTGAATCAATAAATATGATTATCTATCATTGCGACAAATGTCAGCAGCTTGGTCTCACGTGTGGGCTCAGCTGTTCCTTGGAAAGAGCAGGATTTCACACTTCATGCCTGCTTTGGAGTCATTAGATTTCTGTGTTCCCAGCTTTTCTCTTGTGGTTTGAGACTGGATCTTCAGACGGGATTTTTCTCAGGTCGGAGCTTTTGTTGTATATACTGGATTAGTTCAGCTCTGAGCCTTTTAACACAGCGTAGTGTACACTTGTCCGTTTGATTGACGGCCTGCGGGGACCGAGTGTGCGAGTTATTTACTGCTCGTTTGTTTGCTCTCCCACTGAGAGACGAGATATACAGAAGATACCAGATTGTGAGGTAAAGTCAATGGTGAGTTACACGGGCCTTTGTCAGTCCCAAATAGTTGTAGCAAAGGCACAATCATTGGAGCATGTCGTCTCCCGAGTCGAGCGGTGCTTGCTGTGAGTGCATATTGTTTGCAGCACTTGACGATACAACGCGAAGCCTCACGTTCTAGTGTCAAGTTTACTAGCCCTCAGAAGTGAAACGTTGTCTTGTGTACAGAGAAAGAAGACCCTGTCGACTAGTATACTACTCAACATAATTGCCACCAGTATATAGCAATTTGTGTTATTTCTTCCTTGACATTGTGAGTTTCACTAAAGCCTTTTTTTTTTTTTTTTTTTTTTTTTTTAAGTTTTTTTTGTGGTTGGGGGTGTGGTGGTTTAATGGTGATTTTTAAAAAAAATA
>JAQMCX010000017.1:5064088-5085474 GCA_029814765.1 Acanthurus leucopareius | reverse complement strand
ACCCTGTCGACTACTATACTACTCAACATAATTGCCACCAGTATATAGCAATTTGTTTTATTTCTTCCTTGAAATTGTGAGTTTCACTAAATCCTTTTTTTTTTTTTTTTTTTTTTTTTTTACAGTTTTTTACTGCTGTCTGGAGTGGTGCTTTAATGCTTCATGTTCGCACAATCTGAAAAGGAACATTGTGGTGGAAGTCAATAGTTGTCTTTTTAATAGTTTAACCCCTGTTGCACTGTAAAAGCTATGTGCAGTTTGAACTTTCAGCTCCTCTGGGTGAATCCTTTTCATGGATCAATTTAGCAAATGGAACATTCCATTAATTTACTGCAGTACATGGTATTGTGTCTAGCCCCTAACTGTCACTACAGTTATACAATTGTATAATGTCTTGTTCAGAGCACGAATGCAATACAGTAGATATAATTACACTATTTTAATCACACATACTCAGCAGCCATAATCAAATGGACAAATTACTAAGTGTGCAATTTTCCATTTGTACTTACAGAATTGCACTAATAGAGGCTTTAAAGCTGGATATAATTATTTGCTTTTCATTTTGCATGGTTACATTATCCCTCTCTATTTTAAGCCTTCTCTCAGTTGAATGGTAGCCGGGCGTGAGGTTCTACCCCATCCTTATTCAATAAAAAAACAGCACTGCACTTAATAAATATCTAGTTCTTTACTGATGCTCAGTGGAATCACTTTGTGGTCACGGTTGTAAATCTAAAATTTACTGTCCGTTGATTAAAGCTATGGTGAGCCAGTTTTCAAGTATACAGAATTTATTTGGGAGGCACATTCAAAGAGAATTGTCACATTGATTTATTAGAACATTTCTGTATTTTTTCTTTCCCCTTTCTAAGACATTACACTTATAATTGTGTATTTCCTATTTAATTCACTCAAAGGTCTGTGTGGAAACACATTTGGAAGTGCAGAGTGATTGAAAGGTCTGCTACGACAATGGTGCATTTATGTGCAATCTTGTCAATCCTGTGTTTATGTGAAATCAGTGCTGTTTTCACCTCCCACTCCCTCTCAGGTTCATCTGCCACAAATACAATCTCAACATGTGGGTGACGGGGAAATTAAACTGCAACCGATCTAGGTGATATAATAATCCAAATCATTGAAATCTACAGCAGAAAAAAAACATGATCTGAGGCTGGAGTTGAGCAAAGCTGTAACGACTTCTAATTTAATAAATATAAACTAATTTCTCATATTGAATGCTGAAATCTGTCGACTAAATTAGAGGTTTGAATCCAAAATAACTGTAAAGACAATTAAAACTTTGTGTAAATTTTAAAAAGAGTTATTCCAAATAACTTTTGTGTCCTTCAACAAAAATTAGCAATACATTTTTTTCATTCTTTAAAAATGTAATATACTGTACTCTGAGCCTCTGTATGAGCTTGAAGCAGCTCCTCCATGTTGCTGCCACTGTCGGCAGCCTGTCTGTCAGCCTGCCATGCTGTGATTGAGACATCAACCTAATCCATGTTTACACTGTCCTGCACGTGTCACGCCTAGCCGTTAACCACACAGAATTAGGCCGTGTTTGACACCTCCTGCAACCCGCCACTTGAACCCATCATCGACTTCAGGCTCAAAGAGCAGTTCCAGTGCTCCGTAAGCAGTTACTGCATCATCAAGGGCCGAGGAGGCAAAAATAAAGCAGGAGGCTATAAGGGGATCATGGGGTTGGTGGGTGGAAGGAGAAACGATGGATGGCTGTGAGTAAGTGCCACTCCTTGAATATCCTCTCCGGCTCCCTTCCCACTCTGCTTCTCTTCCTCTGTCCTTCATTTTCCTCATGTCTCTCCTCCTCCCATCTATCTCCCTCATTCTCTCTATCTTCCTCTGCTTCCCCTCTCTCTGTTGCTTACTCAGAGAAGCTGCCAGTGTTTGCTTCTCCTTATCCAGGTTTCTAATCCGCCGTCAGTGAAAGAGGGGGAGAGGAACAGGCAGAACCATTAGAGGAGAGTTTATCAGAGTCGCTCAATCTGTTATCACTTCTGTCCCTCTGTCCCTCCTGCTAGCCACCTCCCTCCCTTGTCACAGAGCTACTGATTGTAGCCCCTACAGGACCACCCCCCCCATCCACACACACACACGCACACACAAACAGCCCACCTCTGAGTATGCTTGCGCATGTCTGTTCAACAGCTTTGTTGCTGTGCCTTGCCATAAGTGAGCGCATATGTTGTTTTGTGCTGCTGCCCATCAATTCCTGCATCACCTGAAAATGGCCGCAGCCAAGAATAAATAAAAAGCCTTCCTCTTTTCATCAAGGGTCTACTCTCAGTTAGCTTCCTGTACCTGATCACAAAAGGCCCGAGAAATAACATCAAATGTGGAGTATTTCACTAGAAACCGGAGAGGAGACACTAAGTGTCCCTGAGGGCACTTTGAGCTGTGAAGCGGGTACTCTAAAATATGCCTGCGCCGTTTTGTTGGTACAGGCGCTACTGGGACTGAGAAGGGAGGGCTGGAGTTTACCTAAAGGATAAATGTCAGAGGATCAGCTAAATTAGATCCTGCCTGTATTAAGACATCAACTGCTGCTGGAGTGTGTATGGTTCATGTGTTCTGGTGTGTGGACCCCTGCTCTCAGCTAGACTGCAGTCCGGGCTAATATGGAGCTCAAAATGGAAGTGGCAGAATAAGCTGATTCCTAGAGTTCTGTCTAGTGCAGAACAAACCAGTGAAGAGGGACGCTGCTTCTCGCTTAAGTCGCACTGTGCACCCTGTTGTTTGTGTCCAAATGAACTGCGCTGCTATTTAAAGAATTGTATGTATTAATGACAGTTTTGATTAACAGGCACTTTTTAATAAGACAAAGACCCCTCTGTTTATTTTCATGTCCATATAAAACATTCAGGGGAGTAACATACTACAGGAGTGGTCAGAAAACATTCAATCTTAGCTATAACGCTCTTCAGTTCACTGATATAAAGTGCACCAGAGCTCCTTGACCACCATAGCTGCAGGCTTCCCGAGCCTATCTTTAATTATCATTAGGGTTATATAGGTGGACACAGTGTAAGTAGTGCTGTGGCCCTTGTGTGTGAGACAGAGAATAGGTTGTCTTTTCTACCCCGGGCTTAAGTGTGGTATGCTGGCTATAGTCACACAAAAATGCTGCTAGAAGCTGCAACGCTCATCACACCTCCAGCTTCCACATTTATTCTCATATCTGAGGCTACCCAGAACACAGCCTGAGAAACATACTGGCTATCAATTTTATGTGAAAATACAGACGGGGAATGACTGCATTTGGATACTTTCTGTGGGTAATTTGCTGTGAAAACATTACCAGAGGCTTTATTAGAATTCGCGTTTTTGGTTTTTTTTGTTTGTTTTTTTTTTTTCAAATTTTGATGTCCCCATCTTGGTTTATGGGGGAACATAGCACAGCGCAAGGCAACAACAGGAAAATAGCTGGTGCCGAGTGACATTTCTGCCACTTCGTCCATGTTCCGTCATTTAGAAGTAATGGCCGTGACCACTGCCTCAGTGTTTACATAGCAGTGGGCTCCCAGCACCCAGCCTGTGACAAATTATAAGAGCTAGGCCTCTGTAGCCGGGCTGCATTTCATTAAACTTTAACTTCCCTTATCTGCAGCGACAGAGGACGGAATAATAAAGGCTGACAGGTATCTAAAGATGTATGTTTGGACTAGGGGACAGGAACAGCATGAGAGCCTTAGCCAGCTTTGTCACCAAAGATGGGACATATGTTGTGGGCTGTAAAAACTGAAGGCAGATGTTGCTGTTTTACTGAAGCCAGGAGAGGTTGTAGACGCTTACGGTGCTTTGCACATATGTCCACCATGAATGGCTGTCTGTTTCGCTAACAATGCTTCCTGCTGCACAAGACAAAAAAAGAAAGAAAAACATACAGGTGTTGTTTGCTTTCTAATCAAATACGGTGAAAGAATAATAGTCACAAATCATATTTGTCTTTTTTTCCCCATCAATGTAGATTCTGATTTTTTTTAAAAATGAAAAATACGTCGCTGGTTGTAATTTCCTTGTATTGGTGGTCATATTAAAAAAAGTTTTTTTTAATGGGCAGTAAAATATTAATTTGGTGAACTGCTGTATACATATATCTATATCTATATCTATATCTCTATATATGTATATTTATATACATACATACATATATACACACTTACACACACATATATATGTATGTATGTATGTAAATATATATATATATATATATATATGTATACACACACACATATTTGCATATCTACATAAATAAACATAAATACAGACATTTAGCTCATATTGATTATGTCAAAAGATAAATATAAGCTTAAGCTGACTGATTTAAAGGTGTTTCTTTGACTGAGGTGAATAAATGTGTCACAAAAAATACTTGAGGTATGCTGTCATTCATTATTAGTGAGAACAATATGCCTCAGCCTTGCTTGTCTCTAGTTGTGTTTTTCCCCCACACTGAGGCCTCTCTGAAATCCACTCTACACAAAAAGACCCCTCAGAAAAGAAACTTGGATCTCAGGCGTAAGTTGGATGAGGTTTATATCTCAAAAGGACAATGTGGCAAGGCCAACATTAAACCATGTTAAGATCTTCTAAGAGAAGCAGTTGATTGATTCCATAGACCTTGTTCATCAAGGCCACCAGGTTTGAACCAAAGATATTTGAAATGTGAGGAAGAAAGAGGTAGTTACTGCAACAAAAAGCTGCTGAAGCGGCCTTTGTAAGCATCTGAAAGGACCTATCTACAGCTAGCTAGGCTCTCCCGTTGAGCAGACGAAAGACTACCATGTAAATAAAAGCCAAGGGTGAGCTCACAACTTTGCCTGCATGAATAAAAATGCCCACAATAACATTACAGATGCGTACCCAAATAAAGCCAGCCATTCATGTCCTTGTGATACTCAGCGGGCGCTTTCTCTTTATTCAGCACTGCAGAGGTATATGAATTTCTCGTGCAGTTTAATTGCAAGTACAAAAATAAATTCATGTCCTCTCTACAATTTTTTTTTTCATCTTGTTTAATTTTGACGCTGATTTTGTGAGACAAGCGATTATGTGATACCTTTTTCTCACTCCGTGATATCCAGTTTCAAGAGTGGCCAGGCGGTGTGCACATTTAAGTGCTGCCAATTTTGTTATTTTCTTACACTCTCAATGAAAGGTTGTTTTCTCTGGCTGCACCAGTGTGTTTTGCCAGACAGCTGCGCAAATGCTAAGATAAGGTCAGATATGGCCTTCCCCGTGGGTGGTGGTGGTGGTGGTGATGGAGGGTATCGGCCAGCCTGAGGAGTGGACTAGGTGGCTGAGATAGCCTTCTCCTGCAGGCGAGCAGGTCTGGAGTGTTGCTGCTGCTCTCTCCCCCCCAGCAGCCATGTCCTGTTGGAGTGAGCCCCTCCACCAAAGCTTTGTCTGAGAAGAGAGTAGCCGAAAGGGCCCTCTGACACACTGGACAAGACCCTTCAACACACATGCCTCGTAACCAACCTCAGCTTCACACACACACTTACTACCACACACGTGTGCACACATTCTGCATACGTGCATTTGTGTGTGGCACCACACAAGTGCCGATGTCGTTTTATCTACTATGTGATTTTAGGGCTAAGCTCAAACGCAAACATTGGGAGCTGGAGGCGAGAGCAGAGCGCCATCTGCCCCGTTCACGGCCTATCAGGCTTTCACCGTCCATTTCCAACGAGAAAAACTTCTGCATTCATTGCAAACCAGGGGAGAGAAAAGAAACAAGATAGAGTTGTACGCTGCCTGAGTAAGTTTTAAATAGTTCTTTATCTGCAGGGTTTTTGCCTGTGTCTCTGGAAGGAGAAACAGAGATATAATCAATAAAAGGCAACCTTGAAAATGGCTGTAAACAGATGGCCCATTGAAAAGATTCTTTCACCTTCTCTACTTTCCCCTATATTTGTGTTTTCTAATTTACAATAAAAAAAGAAGTTTTTTTATTTTTTTACTCTGTTGCTGAGCCTCTGGCTGCATCTGTACCTGAAGAAAAAACAAAAATAAAACTCCGTAAATCTTCCAGTCAATACTAAAACACCATTGTCTTTCATGTTATCATAAATAATAAGCCACCTTTGCTTGTCTCTCAGCAGACATTTTCCCAAGTCTCCACAGATAAGTCACACCATGTGTCACAAGGCGCGACAAAGCCCACAGTGTGACATATCTCAACTAACACAAAAAAACTCTGAGATGGCGAGGGAAGAAAGAAGAATGAAGAAGGGAAAGAGTGTTAAAGAGGAATGTAGTGTAATGTATAGTGGTGTTGTCCAGGTAACCGCTGGCTCAAATGCGGCTGTGACACATTTGAAATTGGCCCTAGCTTGCCCACAAAGACGGACAGAGGCGCTGCAAGCACTAGCCAATCCATACTCTCCAGACACCTGCTCGGCTTGGAGAATCCTCAGATATTGACCTTCAATTCAGCTGGCATTCAGAGTTGATGAAAAGAGATAAGCACTCTAATCTGTCCGTCGTCTCCGCGCTCGCATTTATTGACTAACTGACACAGACTTATTTTAGCTCTGGCTGCATGCTGTCGCCACAATGTGATACATAAACCTAATAGATGTTTATTTGAAAGGGGCTAATATGAAAATTGCTGCTAAAGACACATGAATCAATTTTCAAAAGCAAACATAATTGGATATTCCGGGACACTTATTAAATGTGAATAGGCCCGGGTCTTCTTGTCTGTCAGAGAAGTCTGCCCCCCCCCTCCACCGCCAAACCCACCTCCCCTCCCCACCTCCCCCTCCACCCTCTACTTGCTATGTTTCCTTGTGTGACATGTTATTGTGCTCCATTTCCTTCTGTCAGTCGTAGCCATTTACCAGATTGCCTGCCATGGAGAAACTGCTTTAAATTCTCTATGGAGTGTGTGTGTTTGTGTGTGTGTGTAAAATGACTGTGTGTCTATCTTGCCACATGCTTTTACGTGGACGGATACATTCACACATTATACTCGGGTAGGTCCTTTTCCCTATTCCTCCCAAAGTGGTCCTACATTTTCACATGACAGTTGTAGGCTGGATGTTAGAGGTACTTGACAATGAGTAGGGGAGTAGGAGGAAGTGCTTACTGAGAGATACCCACATACTGTCTGTGTCACAAACCTGCCATAAGGGTGACCATGTGGACAGACACACACACACACATACACACATATAATCACACATGCCAACATGCAGATTATTGAAAAGATTCACACACACACACACACACCCCATCACGCATGGTCACGCACCCCGTATCAGAGAGCCATCCGGTCATTTTCATATTCATATTTACATGTATATGAGAGCCAGCGCATCCCAGGAATACAGATCTATTTAAATTCAGACAGAATCCGTAAATACCCACCTCCGGAGAGCCGGGAAAGGAGAAAGGGGGGGCCAGTATATTTATTTGAGTGACATTGTCTAAATTGAAGTTTGACACTCTTCACCACTCTAACCTTTATGCAAATGTGAAAACATCTATATGTGATGGACAGAATTCAATTAACTGAGATGACAGAAAATAATCTAGTGAACTGAATACATCATGCAGTTGAAAGTAACATAATCATCCTGGTAGGAAAGGGTTGGGGGGGGGGGGGGTCAGTGGGAGAGAGACAGAGGGAGAAAGAGAAGGAGAGAGAGAGAAGAGGGGGTGGAGGAATGGGAGGGAGGGCACAAAGGAAGTAGAAGATAGAGCCCATTTCTCCGCCGTCTTATCGAATGGCACAAGCTCTATTTCTCCAAAGCGGAGTCTTCAGTCCACTAAACTCTTGATCTCAAATGAGAGACCCTGGAACACTGTTGCTAAGCAATTAGGGGGGGCTTATTGAGCAGCTGATTCCTGCCGCTCAGTGTCCATCATTACAATTTTTCTTCACCTCATAGACTTCCATACTGATGAACAGCGGCCAGTGACCATGCACAAGAAAATAGCCTGCAAATTACACCACCGCACACTGCCACCCTTATTTCACCTAGTACAGTGAGACTCCCTCAAAACAACTGTTGCTGCATGGACCCTGAGGGCGTCTGTGTGTGAGTGTGTATGTATGTGTGTGTGTGTGTGTGTGTGTGTGTGTGTGTGCATTCAAGAGAGAGAAATAGAAAAGGTGATAGAAGTAGCTACTTAAAATTCAGGTCCAAAAAATTTTCCTACAAGTCCCGAGTGTTTTCTGTCCATTTAAATTCCACTTTATAAGCACATATTATTACATGTCTAGAATGATTAAAATCACCTTATGTCATATATTAGAAGCCGGTACAGAGCACAAGCAGTGAGGAAAGAACCAAAGGAGCAACCAAACGGCCTCTGTGAACACATTTCTGTGCTGTTGGCCAGATGGGGGCACCCTTAACCAAGATATGAGAAAGCATGCCACATTAGTGAGGCAGCTTGTTACAATGAAACAAGGTGGTTTGTCAGAGTGTGTATGTTTGTGGGTCCTCTTAAAACTGCTCAAAAGTTAAAAAGCTACACTTACCAGCAGAAACCAACAACACTGTGCTCAAATACCCTCATTTAAATTAACTGCACACTCTCCTGCATGAATCTCAGCATATGCTGTGACATCAACCAAGGACAAATTTTCTTGGAAATTATAATAAAAAAAAGTCTGCCCATATGCATTGTGACACTTATGTCAGTGTGTCTTCCAGCCATTCAGTGACAACAGTGTACCTGAGGCTGGTAGAGGAGTCCATTGTGTGCTGAGAGCCAACACTAGGTGGCTCTGTGCTCTGTTAGTGGTCCTGAAGAGCCACTCAGTCTTACTGGATTGGTCTTGTATTTACATACTGTAGATCTGACAAAAGCTTCTGTCCTCATTTAACATTGTACCTGAAATCAAGTAATTTGTAATTGCATTTTTAAATAAGATAAAAAAAATTATCCAAGTAAAATCATTATTATATATTAATACGATTGTGTATTTTAAATGACAGAATGTTGTAAGAGATGTAGCAAAGAAATATCAATGAAATTTACTTCACTTGTTGTTGCAAAAACTTCATTCAATTCAAACATTTTGGCTAAATTGTATTAGAATGCTGATTTAATCCCCATCATTTACATGTGGCTAAAAAACGCTGCCGCATAGCTGAAATGGTGGTCGTAATGGATGGTTAAGTGACTCCTCACCAGATCTCTTACACATAATATAAGTTCCATTAGCCCCGAAATGGCTACTGTATGGCATTTAATTAAATATAGCCTTTCAAAGAAACCCACGGCAAGCAATTTAGAGTGTGGTTACATTTGAAGCCTGTGTGAGGTTACTAGTGCTTTTAACTACTGCACCCACTGCATGGACTGTTAATTAACATATTTAGAATGAAGTAGATTTGCCATTGCACTAATCATTCTCTAATTCACTAAGAACTGCAGCCTTTTAAACACTGGACACTAATCAACATGCCAGGCCTAAACATTACATAATCTGTAATTATGTTTCACTGAAGGAAAGGAAGAAATATATAAATAAATATCCATTATTTAACCAAGCCTATTGATGCGATTGGTTAATGGATGCCTTTACGTGTTGAGAAGGCAAGGTCTCACTGAAATACACTCTGTGACCTACAAATAGACACATTCATGCGAATGTTGGAGAGGGAGAGTCAGAAGACAGAGTGTGTTCTCAAGTGCTCTTAATAAGTTTAAATACTTAAAGCCAATTTCAAACGCAATGTTTTCTGCTCTTTTGAATTATTAGTCAGCCGGCATGGAGATCTCTCGCTCAATATGTGCTAATAACGACCATGAAAGAAATATCTGTTTATTTCCCTTCAATGTTATGGAAGTGAGTCCACCCCGCCCTGTATGGTGCAAGGGGTGGGCCTGTCCCTGAGGCCCCAGTGCACCATGGGTATTGTTTTGACTCCTCAGGTATAATGAGGGAGCTGTGGCTCGGCTGCTGAGAGGGAGAGTGGCAGTACTCCAGCCCTGACCCCCTCCTAATCCTGAGAAACCCATCCTGGGCTCACTCCCGCCTCACTCACAGCTTTAGGGTTGAGGAGAGAAACAGACCTACTGTAGCTGCTCAGTCTCAGAGAGGACCAGGGGACTGAGTGTCCCTGTCCCCATCAACAGGTTAAACATTAAACTCACTCTTCACTAAAATCCTACCACTGTCTTTCTTTTGGCTGTCGTGGCTTTTACAGGATCAGCTATATTTACATTAAATAGGACTGACTGCAGGGATATAAGTATAGGAGAAAAAGTGAATTCTTTTCATGACATTTTATGGCAAAAAAACTGCCAGGCATTCTTGTGTTGTTATTTATATGAATATATCTTCATTAAGTGGGCTCTGTCTCAGAGACAGCTGCACAAAAATGCAAAAGGTAAAAAAAAAAAAATCTTTCTAATTTTTAAAGCTAATTTTTTTACTGATGTAAATGGGGAAAATTAGTCACACAAATTAGGACTGACAGGAGGCTTCATGCTAGGAGGGCAATCATTGGCTGTCTCTGTCGTGACCTGGGCAAACAGGACTTAAAGCAATGAGCAAACCTGCTGGGCTTCCACAGATTTAATTTATTTTATTAATTACTTGTGCAAAAGTAGTCACTTTTATGTTTAGTTTGGTTGCATCACACTTAGGTAGCTGCGAGCATTAAGCGCGCACACACATTCTGACAGAGACAGGACCAATAACCAGCAAACTTGGTGGGGGTTCAGATAAGTATTTTTTCTACGTCGCATTACTTCCATCCCAGAGGCCTGCGGTTTTGTCACATGCACATTAGGAAAAGATCACACAGCAGGCAGGCAGGCCACTGCTGCACTGGCTGTTGTCAGGTGACACTCTCTGCGGCTTCAACGGCGGCAGATCCCAGCAGGGGACGTTGCTGATTGCTGACCACGCACACAACAATGTCGCCTGTGAACCCACCGCTTTATGGCTGCCCCGGCTTTGATGCAACATCTAATTGGCCGAGATGAACTGTTGCTGTGGCAGCTTGGGGCCCAGCTCCACTGTACACCAGTCCACACAGTCACTGTCTGCCTTTAATTAGGTCCCCTCTGCCTCTTGCATGTGTATACTGTGTGTGTATGTGTGTGTGTGTGTGTTTTTCAGGCAAAGTGTATCGATGTGTAGATCTGGCTCAATGTTTGCGATCGCCTCTGTGTATCTGTGTGCATTTATCTGTACTGTAAATTCAATTATCAAAATTACAATGAGTTTTTTCTTGTGATGATGAATAAACAGGAAGTGAATCAATGATTTCATATCAAGAAAGAGAGGTGGGGTGTTAACACTCTATAGGGTATCTGTGACATGATGAGGTGCATGGTAGAATTAAAATGAAGAGGTTTGGGGCTTTATTGCTCGGTGGTTTGTTTTCTCAGTTCTTAACGTAGCTCGAGGTACTAGTGATTGGCTTGAACGGTGACAGGGTGCGGTCGAGCAGAAGAAAGAGTGAAGGGTGTCGTAGTGGTTTGTTTTCGCAGGCCCTTCACTTCTCAGCGTTTGGCGATGGGTCTGGAGCCTGTTGTCGCCACGGAGGGGCTGTGTGTGAGTGGCGCTTTGTTTAACTTCCTCTCAGTGCTGGAGAAACCAGCAGGGCCTGGTAATGAGTCTGCAAACAGGACTCACGAGGAAGAGAACCGCGTTCCTCATTACTAATTGCAGTGACTTATGGCAATGCGTTGCCTTGTATTTTAGCAAAAGTCTACTGGGTTGATCATAGTCAGTAGTTTGTTGTTAAAGATCACTTTACTTTATGTCAAATACCAACAGTGGAACTTAGCTAATGCATGAATCACTCATACCTAACAGCTACATGAAAGTTGTGTTTTACATGCCAACAGATATTTTCATGTTAGAAATGGAGGGCAATTTTAGAAGCTCTGCTGCTTTGTTTATTTGCATAAAATTGAAGAAATACCACAAAGTATCATGTGTCTCAGCTTGTGCTGAACTCACCAGTGCACAATGACTGATTATGGTAAATTACTATCCCTGTACGAGCTGCCGAGAATCCGCTCTCTGGCTGTATGCAGCCCTGAAGCAGGGGAAGAGAAATTGTTCCGCCCAAGTACCATAAAAATAGATTGGAAGCTCGGCACTGTGAATTAGCTGCACAGGAAGCCCCCTAAACCCTCTGTTTTATTCATGAGCATGAAGGCTATCGTAGTCTAAGAAACCCCTGTGGTCTCGCCCGCTACATCAAGGTTGTGTGCCGCGACCATGGAAGGTTGCTTTTTTTTTTTTTAACATGCCACAATGATATCAGAGATTAACTGCTGCTGTCAGTTGAAAGTATATAAACATTTTTTTTTTTTTTTACTGTAATGCAGTGAAAACGATCAACTCAGATTTTAATTAAAAAGCATTCAACTCCTGGTTTCCTGCTTGAAATGTGCACAAGTTACATTTTGGGGTTCAAGGCTTTGTTGGGCAAACGGGGGACGAGTTGGTAAAGGAGGGGAGTGAAGGAACTTTGCACAACTGTTGAGGAAATGCATTGTTGTTGGTAATCCTTTGGGAATTGAAATAAGGAGAGGGAGTGGCTCTAAGGGAGAGTGATGCAGTAGATACACACACTGGCAGCGCCAAGCTAGAGCACTGCAGAGCCTGAAAAGTTGGTGATCACCACAGGGGGCACAGAGGGTGGGGGCCATGTGAGAGGAAGGAAAAGAGGCCACATCTGTCAAAATTGCAAAGGAGTGTAGAGTAGTGTAGAGAAAATGAGTTTTGAGTTGCCAATGTCTGGTACAGTCTGCTTACTCTTACACTTGTCGGTGCTGTTTATACAAAAACTTCTCACTTTGGCATCTGTTTTTCTGACATGACTACAAAAAGAAAATACTTACCTCTTCAAAACAGCAGAACCAAATATATAAGCAATAATAAATGAAAAACGAAGTGACATTAATGGGGTTGGCCGACATTAAGCTATATTACCAATACAATATAATTCTTTCATTGTTGACATGCAGAAGTTTTCTTTTCTATTTAATGTAATTATAAATAAATTTGTGTTGCATGCGTAACTGACTTCAAACTACATGGTATAAAACTGTTAATATTCCCCTTAAATAAGCATGGAATCAAACATGAACAACTTGCTTTACCAATGAGAGGGGAATTAACTGGTCTATTCCCAATTATGCTGATAAATATGCTAATAAACAAGTAATAATTAATTTGTTGCTATACCGTGATGAGAATTAACCAGCAGGAGGCTATTTATTGCTTTTCCTTTTTAACTCCCCTAAATGCTGTTAGATGTATCTCACAATATTAAGCCACATTATTGTATGCACAATTCAGAGCCATGTGTCAGTGTTTACTTGGTTTGTCTGGGTGCCAGCATTTCCTAATTGTCCTCTCTGAATTTAGCAACTTGGTCTCTTGTCATTACGGTGGCACTGAAGTCCTAATGAGTGGAATTGTTATCTGAAAGATGGCCCCCTTTTTTCCCTGCTGCGAAAGCACATTAGATCCAGACAGCTCATTTCCATTCCCCCTGTCATCTCTCTAGAAATGACGTGCAGTGCTTGAAACTGTTTATTTCCAAATTCAGACCTCCTCCGCGGCAGCCATCGGCTTCAATTACCAGTTTTTCCTGAGCGGAGCCATCAGGCAGCCTGACACTGAGGTCCAACCTAATTCCCACCTTCTCCAAAGTCAAGAGCATAATGTGCAGATAAAAAAGGTGGAAAATAGCCTGCCACTCATTAGCATGCAGCGCCTGCCTGTTCATTTGCTTGCTGCGAATGAAAGTTCTGACACTCAGCGCCTTGTGCAATACGAGAATAGTCCTCTTCAGACTGCCTCATGTCCTTACTGCCATGGAAAGGTCATCGGCAGAGGTGTGCGCTCACCAACCTGGCTCACTGCTCTTCACTGGCCCACCTGGGAGAGGGGTTAGCTGGGGGTATTGATTCAGGGAGAACCTCATTACCTGCTGAATCAACATATTATTGCCATGTTTCACCCAGCCGAATTGTTTACAAGTGTCTTTAGCGCGGGCAAAAGCCTGCTCTGGTGGGCCACGACCGCATTCATTAGTCCCTGACCCCGGTGATTATGTGTTATCTGATACGCTGCTATCTGGCTTGGCCGCATGAGCAGGGCCACTGGCCTGCATCGGCCTGGGCCCATTACAAACCCTCTCCTTTTCTCTCTCCGTTTTTCTCGATCCCTCTCCCCCCTCGATCCCTCTGTCTGTGCTCCCTATGAATGTATCCATTAGCCTGCCGATGTGTAAATTGTTTTCACCTGCACTGCGGGCAGATGGGGAGCAGTGTCTCTGTCGTGATTTCCTATGCATGAGCTTTCTAATCAGTCAGAGAGTAACATGATTCCCTTGCTCCTTGCTAGAAAAAGGTGAGCTTGCGCGATGATGCACACATACATTACATACGATGCACACACATGCAACCTGCAATCTGCCATCAATATGCACGCTGTGTTGTAGGGATATTGATGCAGTGGTAGCGGTGACAAGGTTCATTATATGAGCTCGCATTACGACAACGTGATGGCTTAATACAGAGGAGAGGGCCCAGGCCTGAGTTGATCCTTGCCTCTGCCATTACCTATTTCAGCTCAAATCAAAGGATAATTTGACCTGGAAGACTAAACCCACATAAGCGCAATGACATCCTGCAGCAGTGTCAACCGAGAGCGACCCACAGATGAGACAAGAGCGGATCCCCCTCACGTAAACAAATAAAGCATTCGCAATGCCTTAACGTGGATGTGACATGTGCCCTGTGGGCCTCTTCTATAGAGGGGGGTCAAATGGGCCATCCTGGACTAGATTGGCTCTTTAGGTGTATGAGGTGGTTCTTGTACAATGAGCTATCTATTCCTGGCTGCTTGTCTGTACTGAATCCTCAGACATTAAATGACAGTTCTTGGTAGCACAATTTGATAAAATTAAGAGACCTTATTCAATAAAAAGCTGATTAGAACTATCATTAAAGCAGTTTGACTGTATGTACAAGATTTTTGCAATTAATGCATTGGACCCAAAATCTCTACATTTTACAAGTGTTACATTGTATTCAAAACCTGGGTATATATTGGTTCAATATACTATCGTAAAACCAAAAACAAAACAGGTTGCCTTCTAGCTGAGCATCAGTGATAGGTTCACTTCAGTTCAAGTCTCCTGCTGCCTGACAGCCAATTCACAAACACTGAGTCTGAGCCGGTAAACATGGAGGTGGATGGGCACTGTCTTAAAAAGGCCAGGGATCAGTGTAACCAACCAGGCCCACTACAGGTGCAAACATCGAGCCCTGGCTGTCAGGCGCCTGACCCAAGCAGCCCAGCCCACATGAACCTCATCATCTGACAGCCACACACGCTGCCCTTATTCACCGCTGTGTACCACACTGCCCCTGCTATCAGCTGTCGGTCAAATTCCAGGCTCACACACGCTTGTCAAACTGAGAGATGATCCTCTCCTTCCTGTCTCTCTCGCCCACTGACAGGATCTGCTACGTGGACTGTGAGCAGGTGAAAATGATTGGAAAGAGTCGTGGCAGATGCCCAAAGGCAAGAATTAAAAAAATAATAATAATAAAAAGGAAAAAAAAAGAAAAAGAAAACTGTGAGTGAAGCCACTCTGCAAACTACGACATCACAAGGCGAGCAAGTGCAAACAAAAAGCCACTGTCATTAGACCTGGGAGTCTTTGTTCAAAACCACACTGAAGCATTGTGCTCTCAGACAGCACTCGAGACTGCACTGATGTTTATTCAAATCTCCAACAAGTGCAGCATCATGGTGAATCTGATCTCTTGCTCATCCTTAGTGATGGAAGATACAACGGAAAAAAAAAATTAAGTTGAAAGAAACAACTCTGCATTTGAAAAAAAAATGAACACAGTCTGTCTTAATACAGCTTAGCACAGCCTCTTGGTGTTCAATTTCTTCTTAAGTCGCAAATGAAAAGGCAAACATTGGAAACTAGTTCCTCTCCATTCGTTTTGTCAGCTTTCTTTTCCATGAAATTATAAAGGGGATTTGTTGCAGCTTTTCATCCACTTGATAGCACTTAACTAATTGCTGCCCTCTCATAGACAAAAACGTACTTACAAAACATGGTCACACGAGTAAACCATATGCAGGCATGCAAGCACATGTGTGCACCACACACGCACACACACACAGAAACACATAAAGACACATTTCTATGTGTCCTATTTAAAATGTAACCATACCTGGTTTTGAAAAGACACTAATATCATCAGCTGTACGCATTAAATCTACTTAATATAAGTTTGTGAAAACCAAACTAAACCTCTGCCATCTACAAGTGCCTACTTTTTGAAACAATCATAAAAGCTGGTCAAATCTCATTTGCTTGTATCGGCCTATTACAGAAACAAGTGACTATTGAATTTACACATGGAACTTGAAAGCTTTTGCACTCTGATGTAGAAGGCTCTCTGGAAAAAAATATGTCAGACCTTAAATTGCAATTTCACAAGCAATCACCTAAGTTCTGGGCAAACAATAGGCCTTAACTCATTGGAACTCACAATGGCATTGTAAATGTTAAAATGTGTTGATAAATGTCACTGTTCCCTTCAGCATTTTTTTGTAAATGCCATCCAGACAGAGCTGTGAACAAAAAAACAAATGTTCAGACGAAGTTCATTTTTAAACTTGCCACAATAGGCAAACTCCTATGTCTTTTACTTTCATAGATGAGAATTGAGGATTTGCATTAACCCCAAACGCTGCCTCAGTATCTTAAGTGATAGTGAAAGGAGTGAAGGGAGGGCCATGAAAAACCAGAGCTGTGGAAGAACAGCCACAAAAGACAGATAAACCCAACCTCAGAGAGGTGAGCCAACTGTTCCAAGTCTAACACAAGGGGAGGAAGAAAAAAGGAGGGGGTGGAGAAGACAATTTAGCATTTGTGTAAGCTGTTTATCAAATTATTAACTGCACAGATGTTTCTGACTAGCTAGGGGCTGAACATGCGCTCTGCCAGGCAGGGGAACAAAGGTCTGACGGATTCAACGGAGATGTGCACTGAATATCAATTTAATTTACTAGCTGCTAATTCTCATGCAAATTGTGACCTCTGTTAGGGCATATCAATGGCCATACACATTGTATGTCCTCAGAGGCGCAGCAGGCAGAAACGGCGCAGAAACACTATATGAAACTACAAAAAGGGAAAATAATATTTTCAGGGAAGTCATTCATGTAGTAAGATTTAAAGAATGTATGCATGGCAGTTTTTTTTTTTTTTTTTTACTGATAAACACCTGTATTTCTCACTACAAAGGAACTATAGTAGACAATTCACTGTACAGTTCAAATGTGATTTTTCTGTGCATTTGTCTAAGGTGACTACAATCATACTCACTGGCAGGCATTCAGTCACAAGTCCAGGTTAAGCTTTTACGCTTATTTGGAGCATCTTCAATAGTTATGCAATCTCACCCTGGGGTCAGTATATCTTCTGGGGTTATTTACCTGAAAGAAAAAGTAGGACAGAGGAACAAGAGAGTATTAAACATTCCTGATGTTGTCTTTATTGTGAACCTGCTGATAATCATAAATGCATGACATCTAGCAAAGGTTGATCACTAGCATCAACCTCAACTGGCTCAGCTGGAACGGCAATGTTGAAAGTCCCATTTTCTTCATCACTTCCCAAGTGCCGCCTTTCAGCTCTCCACAACTCAAACAAAAAGCCTGGCAACAATATCAATTATACATGCAGGAGGCAAACAAGGGGATTTATTTCACAACAAATAGCCTCATAGAGAGATGCTGAATAGGACAGATTAGCATTAGAAAAGGACAACAAAACTCCCCAGTTCAACCGCTAAAGAGCAATTTGATGGGACTGGAATTGGGGAAATTGTTTGATTAGGGTATGCATTTGGAGGGGCTGTCAATTTCAGTATCCCGGCAAGGATATGTAATGTTGTCGCTTTCACTGAAATGAGGTGCTGCTGCAGTCAAAACATGACATTATGAGAACTGTCAGTGGTGAACTTTGATAATTCAAGACAAGATCGGAGGATGAACCGCCAGCATCTGAGAAAAAGGACATCAATCTGTATCTGATAGAGGGAAGCTTATCAAAGGAAGACAAAGAAAGCCTTTTGATGGCTGGTATTTAGCCCAGCCAGGTTACAGACATTTTTTGTTAGCAAATGGTAGGATCTTCTGAACTATGAAAGCCTATTTCATGTTGCCAGAGGATTTAATTATAATAATTTTTATTCTGTATGAATTTGTTTACCATGGTTAACTTACAAAAATATTACATGTAAGCACAGGCATATATTAGATTTTTTTTTAAATTATACTTAAGCCATACACCGTTAGTTTTACCATTAATAAAATACGACTTTGGTGTTTCAGTTTTTAATAGGTTTTCTTACCCGACTCTATATTGGAACTTTGTGACTGTACAGTAAAACAAACAAAAAAACAAGCAAAAAACTTTTGTTTCCCCTTTGAACAGTCGTTTTCGAAAGAGCAACATAAAGAATATGAAGGAGGACTCGCGCCCGTATTCGCACCACGTGCTCCCTGTGTTTATCAGCAGGGATTTCTGGGAAGCGGTCCTCATGGTAACCAACGTAAACATCAACCACCCTCCTCCTCTCCCTCCTCTCCACTTCTCTGCTCTGCACTAGCGCCAAACAGAGCAAAAATGGCAAGCATAGTTGAGGACCAGTATTACAACAAGATATCATCGATTCAAGAAAACATGCATAAAAGGTAAGGCTTCCAGCTTTTTTAAAACAGAAACACGGCCTGGAGGAGGCGTGGGCTCGAGTTGTGATCAATGCTGCCCGGGTTCCCTCCACCCGTTGGTACAGGGAAAATAACAAGCTAGCTACTTAGCTACCCCGCAAGTACTGGGTGGATGGACATGCTGTATAACTAGCGAGTTCATTAGCCGATCGATCTCAGAGGCTGCCTTTAGCTAACATTAGTAAAGTTGAGGTTGTTCTCCACTGTAGCATAGAGACACGGAAAGCTAACCTGACAGCACTTTGAAACGTTAGCATATTAGCAAAAGAAGCTAGCGCTCGTGCTCCTTTTCGTTTTGTGGCCAAATCGTAAATCTACAGTAGCATAAGCATCAGCGTTACCCACGTTTTTTAATAAGTCGCGGTAAATAGATAAATACCGTTCATATTGCCTGTAATTAGCCACCAATTAGCCTAACAAACCACTGAGATGTTGCAGCGAAGTGACAATTCTTTGAATATGTGCAGCGAGAAGCGGAGGCTGGAGCTGGAAAAGGAACTGTTTGCATACTCCAGATCTGACAAAAGAATGTAAGTCACATAGATTAATGTATATATATATATAAAAGTTTACCTCACCTTGTTCTCAACATTAAGCGATATTAACTATCACATTAAGCGTTAACCTTACTATGTGATGTAAGTGCATTAAGTACACAAAATTATTTTTGCAAATGTATCTCTTCTTAAATGAGCATACATACTGTGTACACCATATACTCTATAGATTTATTGTCTGATTAGTATTTTCGTTTGGAAGTATGAAAAATTACTCTATCATTCGTCTTGATCTGATTTTTTTTAATATGTTCAACAAAAAGAAAAAAATAACCCCACCACTCAACTGTGTTACAAATGCAATGAATCTTTGGATGTAAGCAGAGCATCCGTTTTCATTGTAAACTGATTCTCATAAATATTTCTATGCCAGGTCAATGCAGTAAAGCTGAAGTTGCTACCAGAGCTGAGAATATGATTTAAATTTAAAACTTGTGCTTAACCTTTCCTTGTGAAAAGTCTAGCTCTTATTTTTTGACAATGGCCCAAGATAATATTTCTTTGGAATAATAATAATAGTTCTTCACTGCCTTCAGCTCACAGATAAAGTGTTCCAAACTGCGCAGTTATCTCAAGGAAATCTGTGACAGGGAGGCACGAGCGAAAATGAGAAACCTTGAGCTTCTAAGAGATGTGGAGTGCATAGAAATTAGCATGAAGGAATATAATCCTGACCATTGCTCCCTGCGACAACAAAAGGTATAACACACACACACACACACACACACATTCACACACACACACACACAAACACACACAATTTAAATTTTTCAGTGAAACTGCTTTTATAATTATTAATCTGTGACCTAAACTCTTGAACACTGTGCATTTAGAAAAACACTTTTTCTCACAGGTTTCTTAATGTACTGTACCTTTATAACAGAACAAAACTGTAACTGACTATATAATATATACTTACAACTGTTATTTGCTTGCTCTCATAATAATAGTTTTTGAGGGTTGTGTATTTATCAACGAAGCATGTTCCTAACATATTTTCCTTAATGTTACACCGTTATTTTAACAGAGTAGAAATATTTGCCTGCAACTGCTTGATGTGACAATAGTAAACACTCAAACTGTGCAATTTATCACGACAAGCAAATGAACGAGGGAGAAAACAATGAGCCAGTCAGATTATCACTTAAAACTCAACGACAGTGCTTGACAGCTTAATATCAAATTAACAAAATTGGCTAATTATGACTCGCTGAGTTAATTGCCCAATATAGAGTCTCTGAAGTGCTCCAGAGGTTTAGTCATTCTCTCCCCTCAAGCAGTTGGTTTATTTCCCCTTGATGCTTTATGAGTCCTGCATGTTTGTTGTTATTTTGGTTGTCCCATTGCCTTTTGTTTTCACTGTGTTAAGAAACCCTAATTTTTCTGGTTTAACTCCCATGTTTTCTGGTAGATTGACACACATCAAATCTAACAAGGACAGTGACTTAAGTTAAGTTACACATGCACATGCTGTGGTGCATTATTTATTTTAATATCATTTTTATTAGTGTTCTTTGTGCAAATTGTTAAAATACAAGAGTGGTTAAATGAGAAATTATGAAAGCTGGTTAAAAGCACTAAACTGTCATTGTTTTGATGAAAAAGTGTGGCATGGGTGAGCTAATCCAAGTGCCCTTAAAGAGGCCATTAGGTTTTTTTAATTGGAGTTGGGATTAAGGCAGTTAGTCTGGCCGGTCAGATAAATGTGAAAGGGTGTCAGCAGTTGCACAGAGGACACTTGGGAAAAACCCGATGGGATTGAATGTGATTGACTGATGCTTGATGTTGTCACTTTTGCTTTCGTATCTCCTGCTCTTGCACTCCATGCAGGTTATGTACAACAGCACTGTCATGACATTGTAAGTGACATAATCAATGTCAGTTTGCCTGCCACGCCACTTAGATGTCTGACTGTCATTTTTCTGTAATATGTTGTCACTTCATTCAGTATGCACATCTATCTATCTATCTATCTATCTATCTATCTATCTATCTATCTATCTATCTATCTATCTATCTATCTATCT